>JAACNH010000801.1:0-138528 GCA_019447015.1 Hymenochirus boettgeri | reverse complement strand
TATAACCTATTAGTAGCATTACTAAGAGATAGTAAGCTAGTACGATGTGTCTAGTTTAGGGAGGTTTAGTGAGAGTGGGCAACCTTATCCACTGTATAACAAACCACTATAAACAGGGGCAGGAGGTAGGATAAAGGTCAACTGTGGTTAAGGTTAATTAAAAGCCCTTCCGTCATACCTTTACAATGAACCCTGGATCACATCTCAAGGTACAATTTGTGGGAAATCTTGCTGGAGATGTTTAGCAATATGACTTAATAAACACTTCCAGCCACTTCCAGCTAGTGAACTGACCTAACAATGGCTGGTGAACTGGGGGGCTGACCTAACTGTGCTCAGTGAACTGGAGGGCTGATCAAACTGTGTCTAATGAACTGACCTAACAATGTCTGCTGAATTGGAGGGCTGACCTAACTGTCTGCTGAAGTGGAGGGCTGACCTAACTGTCTGCTGAAGTGGAGGGCTAACATAAGAGTGTCTGCTGGACTGGAGGATTCACCAGCTAGTGTCAAGTCACCCCTCCACTTATCCAGCTACTGTGAAGTCAGCCCTCCACTTTACCAGACATTCTTTGCTTGCCACAGAAAGACATAAAGGGAAGCTTTAAAAAGTTTAGCTCAGGTGCCAGAAGGTCTAGAAACGCACCTGACCACAGTTACCCTTAAATGATGATCCTGAAAGAAAAATGTAATATATAAAACCAGGCTGGTATTGGCCATAACAGAGGGACAGGGGTCTAGAAATATTGGGAAATTACAATAAGTTTATTTTCCCTTCTTTAAAGTCTCCGTGGGTATCTGACAAAGTATGACTGCTCCAGTGCCGATCTCAACCCAATTGGTGGGATTAGTAAAACTGACCTGAGGGGCTTCATACAGTATTCCACCAACAGATTCCATTTACCTGCACTGATCGGGTAAGTTATCATTACTTTTCCATTTTTTTAGTTTTGTTTTATTTTGACCTTCAAATAGTTTAAACCTGGATCTGCAGTGTCCTACATTCACACTAAGGTGGGTTGTGGTGCCGTTTTATGCATTGAACTCACAAGGAAATGCATAGCCTTTAGAAGTGAATGGTACCGTTCACACTTGGCCGCTGCGATGTAGCGGTGCTATTTAAAGGCTAACTGTGGTCCGAAAATGACTCGATTTGAATTGACAGGAATTGCTTTCCTGAGTATTTTTGCAATTATCATTCATTATTTTGTTTACATAGTTTTGAAGGTATTTACATTTTTATGTGTGATACGGTAGCACCATCACCAGATCCCCTGCACTTCCTTCTCTGAAACCATGTGACAGTCCCTCTTCCCTGTGTCTTCTCCTCCTCCTCATGGGCCCCCATGACCCCTCCACTTGTAGTCCCCTTGAAACCATCTGTGGCCCCTCCATCTCCTCCTTCAGTCACTAACTCAATATATTCCTGGTTTCTTATGCTTTCTCCTGCACTGAGCATGTGCCAACAGCAGATTAAAAAAGGAAATAGTATTTGTGACTACAGATTCAGAACCTCCCACCCCCTTATTTTCTGATCAGTAATTTATTCATAACGTGGGCTTTGCAGCCCGTAGAGAGGTGGTTGATGGCTCATTTAAAAGGTAAGAACCTGGCCTTTCATTTTACATCAACGTGTTATGAGACCACAGTTCCCCTTTAAAATAATGCCACTATTCGTTAACGCTGGGGAACATCGCATTAATTCACATTACACACACCCTAGTGTGAACGTAGTCTTAGTCTGATAAATTCTTCGGAGAGGAAGAGCTTTTGTCAGTAGGCGAGCTACATTTTATATAAACATGATCTTCTGTATGTTGCCTGTTAATTGTAACCATTTTTTACATTCTTGTATTCTATGACATTTCCTTTTTAGAATAATGTCCGCTCCTCCAACTGCAGAACTGGAGCCCCTCATTGATGGGAAAGTGTCTCAGACCGATGAGGTAATATACAGCAGTCGTGATATTGTATAACAAGGTCCTTGTATAATGATGTTCTTGCTTAATGAGGTGCTTGTGTAATTAGGTTCTTGTATAACAAGGTTCTTGTGTAATAAGATTCTTGAATAACGAGGTTCCTCTATAACAAGTTCTTTTATTATAAGATTCTTGTATAACGAGGTTCTTGTATAATAAGGTCCTTGTATAACGAGGTTCTTGTGCAATGAGGTTCTTGTATAATGAGGCTCTTGTGTAATGAGGTTCTTGTATAACGAGGTTCTTGTGCAATGAAGTTCTTGTATAACGAGGTTCTTGTGCAATGAGGTTCTTGTGTAATGAGGTTCTTGTATAGGGAGGCTCTTGTGCAATGAGGTTCTTGTGCAATGAGGTTATTGTATAACAAGGTTCTTGCATAACGGGCTCTTGTGTAATGAGGTTCTTGTATAGGGAGGCTCTTGTGCAATGAGATTCTTATATAACGAGGTTCTTGTGCAATGAGGTTATTGTATAACGAGGGTCTTGTATATCGAGGCTCTTGTGTAATGAGGTTCTTGTATAATGAGGCTCTTGTGTAATGAGGTTCTTGTATAGGGAGGCTCTTGTGCAATGAGGTTCTTGTATAGCAAGGCTCTTGTGTAATGAGGTTCTTGTATAACGAGGCTCTTGTGCAATGAGGTTCTTGTATAACGAGGCTCTTGTATAACAAGGTTCTTGTGTAATGAGGTTCTTGTAAAACGAGGCTCTTGTATAATAAGGTTCTTGTATAACGAGGATCTTGTGTAATGAACGGTTCTTGTATAACGAGGTCTTGTGGAATGAGGTCTGTATAACGAGGTTCTTGTGTAATGAGGTTCTGTTAAACGGAGGGGTTCTTGTGTAATGAGGTTCTTGTATACGAGGCTTAGTGTTATAACAGGGTCTGTGTAATGAGGTTCTTGAAAACGAGGTTCGTGTGTAATGAGGTCTTGTAAACGAGGGTTCTTGTGTACTGAGGTCTTGTATAAACGAGGCTCTTGTATAACAAGTTCTTGTGTAATGAAGTTTGTATAACGAGGTGGGTTCTTTGTGGACTGAGGGTTCTTGTATAACGAGGCTTTGTCTAACAGGTCTTGTGTACTGAGGTTCTTGTATACGAGGTTTCTTGTATTAACGAGGATCTTTGTTATAACGGGCTCTTGTATAACAAGGTTCTTGTGTAATGAGGTTCTTGTATAACAAGGTTCTTGTGTAATGAGGTTCTTGTATAATGAGGTTCTTGTCGTAATGAGGGGTTCTTGTATTAAAACAAAATGATCTACTAGTCTTATAAACGAGGTTCTTGTGTAATGAATGGTTCTTGTATGATGAGGATCTCTGTGAATGAGGTTTTGTATAACGAGGTCTGTATAACGAGGTTCTTATGGTTCTTGTATAAGAGGTTCTTGTATAATAGGTCTTGATGTAACGAGGTTCTGTTACATTTCGTTGTGGAATGAGGTTTTGCTAAACGAGGTTGCTTGTGTAATGAAGTTCTTGTATAACGAGGTTCTTGTGTAATAGGTTTCTTGTATAACAGGATCCTGCGTAACTGAGGTTCTTGTTATAACGAGGATCTTGTGTAAGAGTTTCCTTGTATGAACGAGTCTTGGTATGTGGTCTTGATAGCGAATCTTGTTAATGAAGAGCTCTTGATACAGATCTTGTGTAATAGGTTTTCTTGTTAAAACGAGTTCTTGTGTAATGAGGTTCTTGTATAGAGTTAATGAGTTTCGTATAACGAGGTTTTGTGTAATGAGTTCTTGTATAAGATAGGTTCTTGTGATAGACTCACTGAGGTTCTTGTATAACCGGATCTTGTGTAATGAGTGTTCTTGTATAACGTAGCTGGTATTCTTGTGTAATAGACGTTTTGTATAACAGGAAGTCTTGTGTATGAGGTTACTTTTAGCGTATAACGAGGATTTGTGTAATGAAGTTCTGTATACACGAGGTTCTTGTGCTAGTTCTTGTAACGAATCTTTGAGGTCTTCTGTTATAACGAGGATCTGTGTGTAAATAGGTTTCTGTATAACGAGGTTCTTGTGTAATGAGGTTCTTGTATAATAAGGTTCTTGTATAACGAGGATCTTGCGTAATGAGGTTCTTGTATAACGAGGATCTTGTGTAATGAGGTTCTTGTATAACGAGGATCTTGTGTAATGAGGTTCTTGTATAACGAGGATCTTGTGTAATGAGGTTCTTGTATAACGAGGATCTTGTGTAATGAGGTTCTTGTATAACGAGGTTCTTGTGTAAGAGTTTTGTATAATAAGATTCTTGTATAATGAGGTTCTTGTATAACGAGGATCTTGTATAACGAGGATCTTGTGTAATGAGGTTCTTGTATAACGAGGATCTTGTGTAATGAGGATCTTGTGTAATGAGGTTCTTGTATAACGAGGATCTTGTGTAATAAAATTTGTATAATGAGGATCTTGTGTAATGGGGATCTTGTATAACGAGGATCTTGTGTAATGAGGTTCTTGTATAATAAGATTCTGTTATAATGAGGTTCTTGTATAACGAGGATCTTGTGTAATGAGGTTCTTGTATAATAAGGGTTCTTGTATAACGAGGATTTGTGTAATGAGCTTCTTGTATAACGAGGATCTTGTGTAATGAGGTTCTTGTATAATAAGATTCTTGTATAATGAGGTTCTGGGTTATAACGAGGATCTGTGTAATGAGGTTCTTGTAACGAGGATCTTGTGTAATGAGGCTTGTATAACGAGGATCTTGTGTTTGTAATGGGAGATCTTCGTATAACGAGGATCTTGTGTAATGGGGATCTTGTATAACGAGGATCTTGTGTTATGAGGTTCTTGGTATATATAAGAGTTTCTTTGTATAATGAGGTTCTTGTATAACGAGGATCTTGTGTAATGAGGTTCTTGTATAACGAGGATCTTGTGTAATAAAATTCTTGTATAACGAGGATCTTGTGTAATAAAATTCTTGCATAACGAGGATCTTGTGTAATAAAATTCTTGTATAATGAGGATCTTGTGTAATGGGGATCTTGTATAACGAGGATCTTGTGTAATGAGGTTCTTGTATAACTATATTGTATAATGAGGTTCTTGTATAACGAGGATCTTGTAATGAGGTTCTTGTATAATAAGTTCTTGTATAACGAGATTCTTTGTAGAGCTTCTTGATACGTGGATCTGGTAATGAGGTTCTTGTATAATAAGATTCTGTATAATGAGGTCTGTATAACGGGATCTGTGTGAATGAGGTTCTTGTATAACGAGGATCTTGTGTATGAGGGGTTCTTGTTTGTATAACGAGGATCTTGTGTAATGGAGGTTCTTGTATAACGAGGGATCTTGTGTAATGAGGTCTTGTATAACGAGGATCTGTGTAATAAAATTCTGTATAACGGGATCTTGTGTAATGTGGTGATCTTGTATAACGAGGATCTTGTGTGAAGGAGTCTTGTATAACGGATTCTGTGTAATGAGGTTCTGTATAACGAGGATCTTGTGTAATGAGGTTCTTGTATAACGAGGATCTTGTGTAATGAGGTTCTTGTATAACGAGGATCTTGTGTAATGAGGTTCTTGTATAATAAGATTCTTGAATAACGAGGTTCTTGTGTAATGAGGTTCTTGCAGGGCTGTAACTGTAACTAATGATTTACTCTCTACAGGTTGATATGGGAATGACATATGCAGAACTCTCTGTTTATGGGAAGTTGAGAAAGGTTATGAAGTGCGGACCGTACAGTATGTTCTGTAAACTCCTCCTTACGTGGAAATCCTTCCTTTCGCCCGAACAGGTAAGAAAAATAAAAAGAGGCCCTCTAGTGTACCCAGGATTTTCTATAATAATCCCCTGTTGTCACATAATGGGTGTCTACTCCTTGCTACATCAAATGCTAAAGGGCTGCAGGTTAAGATCACTCAATAGAGTTCGTTCTTTAGTTGGTTACAATAATTACATTAATATTAAAAAATTGCTTGGTAAACCTTAGCAATTCATATGGGCTAAAAAAAGCCAAATGTCAATCAAGTTTAACCTTCTACTTAAATCCTAAAACCTAAATAGTAAACTCAATTCCACCCTGTTTTTTATATATATACAAACAATACTTTGGATGAAGAACGACCCCTGAGCGCAAGGCACACACACGCAATGAGTGTCCGTTTCTGGCGATAATTGCACGTGTGTATGCGTTTGGTCGGGCGTCGTTCGTTAAACCGACATGGCGCGTACGATTTATCTACATACAAAACCAATAAAAATGTGAAATATTTTTTCATTTGAGGTGGCAGACAAGGTGAAGAATTTCTATAGGATGTATTCTATCAATAGACACAAGATGACAACCCTCACGCCATCTTACCATGCGGAGAGCTATGGAACAGAAGATAACCGATTTGACCTGCGTCCCTTCTTGTACAATTCAGCGTGGAACTGGCAGTTTCGATGCATCGATGAGCAGGTAGCTGGAGACAAATCACCAAATAGGAAATAAAATTATCCCTATTTCTATCCCTAGTCCCCCCGCGACCTTCATCATACCAACATTTAAATAACCTTTTTAATAACATATAATTTCCTTGTACCAATATTCTAACCTGTATTTTTTATTAGGAATGCAGTTAAATGGCCTAAACAGTACT
Organism: Hymenochirus boettgeri; assembly: GCA_019447015.1. NCBI lineage: Eukaryota > Metazoa > Chordata > Amphibia > Anura > Pipidae > Hymenochirus > Hymenochirus boettgeri. Next base: position 131,940 of record JAACNH010000801.1, on the reverse strand, counting down.
CCCCAGTACACATGGGTTTATCTGCTGATGTCATTGGTTAATTTGCTGGTGTCATTGGTTAATATGTTGATGTCATGGGTTAATCTGCTGACATCATTGGTTAATTTATTACTCGTTTTGTATAGAAGTGGTATCATTATGTCTTCCCCTATCTACTTCACACTAGTTTTCTATTTCTTTCCCAGGTCTCATCTTTAGAAGGTATCAGGAAGACTTCATTACTGGAAGAAGTTGACTGACTTCCTCCAATGCCACTATGAAGATTCTCAAGACTTCTATAAATCCAAACGGGTGTAATGGCTGTAATAAAGGAACCAGGTTATGAAAACCACTAGGACTGAAGGCAACACACACTTAAAGGGCATGATCACCCTCACCCCTTAATTTTAATTCCAGGTTCACTCCCCTCCATGCGCACATTTTGCTATACAAAAAAACTTATACAAAACTGCTTCTATCACTACTTACACAGCCAGATCCCTTGCTGGGTCTCTGCTTTCTCCTCTGCAGCTTCTGGGTCTGGAAGTCTGTGTTGGCCCATAAGCTGCCTTCCTTTTCTGGATCTGCACAGGAGAAGCCCCCACTGATGCTGTGCTGCAGAGGAGACATCAACCAGCCAATAAGGGACCAAGTTCTGTAAGTAATGATTGTAACAGTTTTGCTACAGGAGAGTATAGGGAGATTTGTGCTGAGGGGCAGAGGGCTTACTGTATAGGGCTTTCAGTTACATTACATTAAACAAAGGAATCCTATCTTAAGTTTGTAGTCAAAGACAATAAAAATATATTTGAATAAGCTTATTTTTTATTATATTCAAGGAGAACTGGAGTCGGATAATTCAATAAAATCAGGTAATAACCTGGAATGCTATATTTTAACAAATGACATAGCTAAACACCAATTATAACTGATGAAATAAACACTGATTATAACTGATGACACAGCTAAACACTGATTATAACTGATGACATAGCTAAACACTGATTACAACTGATGACATAGCTAAACACTGATTATAACTGATGACATAGCTAAACACTGATTATAACTGATGACATAGCTAAACACTGATTATAACTGATGACATAGCTAAACACTCATTATGAATGATGACATAGCTAAACACTCATTATAACGGATGACATAGCTAAACACTGATTATAACGGGTGACATAGCTAAACACTCATTATAACTGATGACACAGCTAAACACCGATTATAACTGATGACACAGCTAAACACCAATTATAACTGGTGACACAGCTAAACACTGATTATAACTGGTGACAGAGCTAAACACTGATTATAACTGATGACACAGCTAAACACTGATTATAACTGATGACATAGCTAAATACTGATTATAACTGATGACATAGCTAAACACTGATTATAACTGGTGATATAGCTAAACACTGATTATAACTGGTGATATAGCTAAACACTGATTATAACTGATGACATTGCTAAACACTGATTATAACTGATGACATAGCTAAACACTGATTATAACTGATGACATAGCTAAATACTGATTATAACTGATTACATAGCTAAACACTCATTATGAATGATGACATAGCTAAACACTCATTATAACGGATGACATAGCTAAACACGTGAATAAAATTCTTGCATAACGAGGATCTTGTGTAATAAAATTTCTATTGTCCTGTAATGGATCTTGTAAACGAGGATCTTGTGTAATGAGGGGTGGTTTTTGTATAATAAGGTTCTTGTATAACGAGGATCTTCGTTGTTGTAATGAGGCTTCTGTTATAACGAGGACTTGTGGCTAATGAGGTTCTTGATAATAAGATTTTCTGATAATGAGGGTTCTTGTATAACGAGGATCTTGTGTGTAATGAGTTTGTTTGTTCTTGTATAACGAGGATCTTGTGTAATGAGGGTCTTGTATAACGAGGATCTTGTGTAATGATTCTTGTGATAAGAGGATCTTTGTGTAATGGGAGATCTTGTATAACGAGGATCTTGGTAATGGGGATCTTGTATAACGAGGATCTTTGTGTAAAAAATTCTTGTATAACGAGGATATTGTGTAATGAGAGTTCTTGTATAACGCAGGATCTTGTGTAATGAGGTTCTTGTATAATAAGATCTTGTAATGAGCTTCTTGTTATAACGGATATTGTGTTAATGAGGTTCTTGTATAAGAGGATCTTGTGTAATGAGGGGTCTTGTTATAACGGGATCTTGTGTAATGAGGTTCTTGTATAATAAGATTCTTGAATAACGAGGTTCTTGTGCAATGAGGTTCTGCAGGGCTTGAACTGTAACTAATGATTACTCTCTACAGGTTGATATGGGAATGACATATGCAGAACCTCTGTTTATGGAAGTTGAGAAAGGTTATGAAGTGCGGACCGTTACAGTATGTTCTGTAAACTCCTCTCCTTACGTGGAAATCTTCCTTTCGCCCGAACAGGTAAGAAAAATAAAAAGAGGGCCCTCTAGTGTACCCAGGATTTTCTATATAATCCCCTGTTGTCACATAATGGGTTGTCTATACTCTTGCTACATCAAATGCTAAAGGGCTGCAGGTTAAGATCACTCAATAGAGTTAGTTCTTTAGTTGGTTACAATAATTACATATTAATATTAAAAAATTGCTTGGTAAACCTAGCATTCATATGGCTAAAAAAGCCAAATGTCAATCAAGTTTAACCTTCTATAAATCCTAAAACCTAAATAGTAAACTCAATTCCACCCTGTTTTTTAATATATCAAACAATACTTTGGATGAAGAACGACCCCTGAGCGCAAGGCACACACACAGCAATGAGTGTCCGTTTCTGGCGATAATTGCACGTGTGTATGCGTTTGGTCGGGCGTCGTATCGTTAAACCGACATGGCGCGTACGATTTATCTACATACAAAACCAATAAAAATGTGAAATATTTTTTTCATTTGAGGTGGCAGACAAGGTGAAGAATTTCTATAGGATGTATTCTATCAATAGACACAAATGACAACCCTTCACGCCATCTTACCATGCGGAGAGCTATGGAACAGAAGATAACCGATTTGACCTGCGTCCCTTTGTACAATTCAGCGTGGAACTGGCAGTTTCGATGCATCGATGAGCAGGTAGCTGGAGACAAATCACCAAATAGGAAATAAAATTATCCTATTTCTATCCCTAGTCCCCCGCCGACCTTCATCATACCCAATTTAAATAACCTTTTTAAAAAAATCATTTCCTTGTACCAATATTCTAACCTGTATTTTTATTAGGAATGCAGTTAAATGGCCTAAACAGTACTCCCAGTACACATGGGTTTATCTGCTGATGTCATTGGTTAATTTGCTGGTGTCATTGGTTAATATGTTGATGTCATGGGTTAATCTGCTGACATCATTGGTTAATTGATTACTCGTTTTGTATAGAAGTGGTATCATTATGTCTTCCCTATCTACTTCACACTAGTTTTCTATTTCTTTCCCAGGTCTCATCTTTAGAAGTATCAGGAAGACTTCATTACTGGAAGAAGTTGACTGACTTCCTCCAATGCCACTATGAAGATTCTCAAGACTTCTATAAATCCAAACGGTGTGTAATGGCCTGTAATAAAGGAACCAGGTTATGAAAACCACTAGGACTGAAGGCAACACACACTTAAAGGGCATGATCACCCTCACCCCTTAATTTTAATTCCAGGTTCACTCCCTCATGCGCCACATTTTGCTATACAAAAAAAACTTATACAAAACTGCTTCTATCATACTTACACAGCCAGATCCCTTGCTGGGTCTCTGCTTTCTCCTCTGCAGCTTCTGGGTCTGGAAGTCTGTGTTGGCCCATAAGCTGCCCCTTTTCTGGATCTGCACAGGAGAAGCCCCCACTGATGCTGTGCTGCAGAGGAGACATCAACCAGCCAATAAGGGACCAAGTGTCTGTAGTAATGATTGTAACAGTTTTTGCTACAGGAGAGTATAGGGAGATTTGTGCTGAGGGGCAGAGGGCTTACTGGAGGCTTTCAGTTACATTACATTAAAAAAGGAATCCTATCTTAAGTTGTTAGTCAAAGAAAATAAAAATATATTTGAATAGCTTATTTTTATTATATTCAAGGAGAACTGGAGTCGGATAATTCAATAAAATCAGGTAATAACCTGGAATGCTATATTTTAACGAATCATGATAGCTAAACACCAATTATAACTGATGATGAAATAAACACGATTATAACTGATGACACAGCTAAACACTGATTTAACTGATGACAGTCTAAACACTGATTACAACTGATGACATAGCTAAACACTGATGAAACTGATGACATAGCTAAACACTGGTTATAACTGATGACATAGCTAAAACACTGATTATAACTGATGAATAGTAAACACATATAGAATGATGATAGCTAAACACTCATTATAACGGAAGACATAGCTAAACACTGATTATAACGGGTGACATAGCCAACACTCATTATAACTGATGACACAGCTAAACACCGATTATAACTGATGACACAGCTAAACACCGATTATAACTGTGACACAGCTTAAACACTGATATAACTGGTGACAGAGCTAAACACGATTATAACTGATGACACAGCTAAACACTGATTATAACTGAGACATAGCTAAATACTGATTATAACTGATGACATGAACCTGATATAACTTATAGCTAAACACTGATTATAACTGGTGATATAGCTAAACACTGATTATAACTGAGACATAGCTAAACACTGATTATAACTGATGACATAGCTAAACACTGATTAGAACTGATGACATAGCTAAATACTGATTATAACTGATGACATAGCTAAACACTCATTATGAATGATGACATAGCTAAACACTCATTATAACGGATGACATAGCTAAACACTCATTATAACGGATGACATAGCTAAACACTGATTATAACTGGTGACAGCTAAACACTGATTATAACTGATAACATAGCTAAACACTGATTATAACTGATGACATAGCTAAACACTGATTATAAATGGTGATATAGCTAAACACTCATTATACGAGAGACACATAAACACCGATATAGATGACACAGTAAACACGATTATAACTGGTGACACAGCTAAACACCGATATAACTGGTGACACAGCTAAACACAGATTATAACTGGGTGACACAGCTAAACACCGATTATAACTGTGACACAGCTAAACACCGATTATAAATGATGACAAGCTAACACTGATTATAACTGGGTGATATAAGCTAAACACTGATTATAACTGGTGACATAGCTAAACACTGATTATTAACTGATGACATAGCTAAACAATGATTAGAACTGATGACATAGCTAAACAATGCTTATAAATGATGACATAGATAAACACTCATTATGATGATGACATAGCTAAACACTCATTTATAAAGGATGACATAGCTAAAACACTGATATAACGGATGACATAGCTAAACACTCATTACTGATGACAGCACTAAAACCGATTATAACGGATGACACAGCTAAACACCGATTTAGGATGACAGCTAACTCGATTTAACTGGTGACACAGCTAAACACTGATATAACTGGTGACAGAGCTAAACATGAATAACTGATGACATAGATATCACTCATTATGAATGATGACATAGTTAAACACTCATTATAACGGATGACACAGCTAAACACTGATTAAACGGATAACAGAGTTCTGTCCCAACCAGGTTTGAATCAGAACAGGACTTCATCTGTACTGATGACATAGCAAACACTGATTATAACTGGTGATATAGCTAAACACTGATTATAACTGGTGACATAGCTAAACACTGATGTATAACTGATGACAAGCTAAACACTGATTATAATGATGACATAGCTATACATCATTATGAATGATGACATAGTTTAAACCACTCATTATAACGGATGACACACAGCTAAACACTGATTATAACGGATGACACAGCTAAACACCGATTATAACTGATACACAGCTAAACACCGATATAACTGGGGACACAGCTATAAACACTGATTATAACTGGTGGACACAGCTAAACACTGATTATAACTGGTGACAGAGCTAAACCGATTATAACTGATGACACAGAAACACTGATATAAACTGATGACATAGCTAAACACTGATTATACTGTAACATAGCTAAACACTCATTATGAATGATGACATAGCTAAACACTCATAACGGATGACATAGCTAAACACTCATTATAACGGATGACAGCTAAACACTCATTATAACTGATGACACAGCTAAACACCGATTAATAGCGTGTCATCAGTTATAATCAGTGTTTAGCTGTGTCATCAGTTATACGTGTTAGCTGTCATCATTATATTCAGTGTTTAGCTCTGTCACCAGTTATAATCGGTGTTTAGTGTTGGTCACCAGTTATAATGAGTGTTTAGCTTGTCATCTGTGATAATCGGTTTAGCTGTGTCATCAGTTATAATGAGTGTTTAGCTGTCATCCTTTATAATGAGTGGTTTAGCTATGTCATCCGTATAATGAGTGTTTAAGCTATGTCATCATTCATAATGAGTGTTTTAGCTATGTTATCAGTAATAATCGTGTTTAGCTATGTCATCAGTTATAATCAGTGTTGTAGCTGTGTCATCAGTTATAATCGGTTTAGCTCTGTCACCAGTTATAATCAGTGTTTAGCTGTGTCACCAGTTATATCAGTGTTTAGCTGTGTCACCAGTTATATCGGTGTTTAGCTGTGTTATCAGTTATAATCAGTGTTTAGCTGTGTCATCCGTTATAATCAGTGTTTAGCTGTGTCATCCGTTATAATGAGTGTTTAACTATGTCATCATTCATAATGAGTGTATAGCTATGTCATCAGTTATAATCAGTGTTTAGCTATGTCATCAGTTATAATCAGTGTTTAGCTATGTCACCAGTTATAATCAGTGTTTAGCTATATCACCAGTTATAATCAGTGTTTAGCTATGTCATCAGTACAGATGAAGTCCTGTTCTGATTCAACCTGTTGGGACAGAACTCGTGTTATCCGTTATAATCAGTGTTTAGCTGTGTCATCCGTTATAATGAGTGTTTAACTATGTCATCATTCATAATGAGTGTAAGCTATGTCATCAGTTAATTCAGTGTTTAGCTCTGTCACCAGTTATAATCAGTGTTAGCGTGTCACAGTTAAATCGCGTTACTGTGTCATCCTATAAATCGGTGTTTAGCTGTGTCATCGTTATAATCAGTGTTTAGCTGTGTCATCAGTTAATGAGTGTTTAGCTATGTCATCCGTTATAATCAGTGTTTAGCTATGTCATCCGTTTATAAATGAGTGTTTAGCTATGTCATCATCATAATGAGTGTTTATCTATGTCATCAGTTATAATCAGTGTTTAGCTATGTCATCAGTTCTAATCAGTGTTTAGCTATGTCATCAGTTATAATCAGTGTTTAGCTATGTCACCAGTTATAATCAGTGTTTAGCTATATCACCAGTTATAATCAGTGTTTAGCTATGTCATCATTTATAATCGGTGTTTAGCTGTGTCATCAGTTATAATCGGTGTTTAGCTGTGTCACCAGTTATAATCGGTGTTTAGCTGTGTCACCAGTTATAATCGGTGTTTAGCTGTGTCACCAGTTATAATCGGTGTTTAGCTGTGTCATCAGTTATAATCGGTGTTTAGCTGTGTCATCCGTTATAATGAGTGTTTAGCTATATCACCATTTATAATCAGTGTTTAGCTATGTCATCAGTTATAATCAGTGTTTAGCTATGTTATCAGTTATAATCAGTGTTTAGCTGTCACCAGTTATAATCAGTGTTTAGCTATGTCATCTGATAATGAGTGTTAGCTAGTCATCCGTTAAATGAGTGTTTAGCTAGTATCCGTTATAATGAGTGTTTAGCTATGTCATCATTCATAATGAGTGTTGCTATGTAATCAGTTATAATCAGTATTTAGCTATGTCATCAGTTTATCAGTGTTTAGCTATGTCATCAGTTATAATCAGTGTTTAGCTATGTCATCAGTTATAATCAGTGTTTAGCTATATCACCAGTTATAATCAGTGTTTAGCTATATCACCAGTTTAATCAGTGTTTCTATGTCATAGTATAATCCGTATTAGCTATGTATCAGTTATAATCAGTGTTAGCTGTGTCATCAGTTATAATCAGTGTTTAGCTCTGTCACCAGTTAAATCAGTGTTTAGCTGTGTCACAGTTATTGGTGTTTAGCTGTGTCATCAGTTATAATCGGTGTTTAGCTGTGTCATCAGTTATAATGAGTTTTAGCTAGTCACCCGTTATAATCAGTGTTAGCTATGTCATCCGTTATAATGAGTGTTTAGCTATGTCATCATTCATAATGAGTGTTTAGCTATTGTCATCAGTTATAATCAGTGTTTAGCTATGTCATCAGTTATAATCAGTGTTTAGCTATGTCATCAGTTTATCAGTGTTTAGCATGTCATCAGTTGTAATCAGTGTTTAGCTATGTCATCAGTTATAATCAGTGTTTAGCTGTGTCATCAGTTATAATCAGTGTTTATTTCATCAGTTATAATGGTGTTTAGCTATGTCATTGTTAAAATATAGCATTCCAGGTTATTACCTGATTTTATTGAATTATCCGACTCAGTTCTCCTTGAATATAATAAAAATAAGCTTATTCAAATATATTTTTATTGTCTTTGACTACAAACTTAAGATAGGATTCCTTTGTTTAATGTATATGTAACTGAAAGCCCTATACAGTAAGCCCTCTGCCCCTCAGCACAAATCTCCCTATACTCTCCTGTAGCAAAACTGTTACAATCATTACTTACAGAACTTGGTCCCTTATTGGCTGGTTGATGTCTCCTCTGCAGCACAGCATCAGTGGGGGCTTCTCCTGTGCAGATCCAGAAAAGGAAGGCAGCTTATGGGCCAACACAGACTTCCAGACCCAGAAGCTGCAGAGGAGAAAGCAGAGACCCAGCAAGGGATCTGGCTGTGTAAGTAGTGATAGAAGCAGTTTTGTATAAGTTTTTTTTGTATAGCAAAATGTGCGCATGAGGGGAGTGAACCTGGAATTAAAATTAAGGGGTGAGGGTGATCATGCCCTTTAAGTGTGTGTTGCCTTCAGTCCTAGTGGTTTTCATAACCTGGTTCCTTTATTACAGCCATTACACCCGTTTGGATTTATAGAAGTCTTGAGAATCTTCATAGTGGCATTGGAGGAAGTCAGTCAACTCTTCCAGTAATGAAGTCTTCCTGATACCTTCTAAAGATGAGACCTGGGAAAGAAATAGAAAACTAGTGTGAAGTAGATAGGGGAAGACATAATGATACCACTTCTATACAAAACGAGGTAATAAATTAACCAATGATGTCAGCAGATTAACCCTGACATCAACATATTAACCAATGACACCAGCAAATTAACCAATGACATCAGCAGATAAACCCATGTGTACTGGGGAGTACTGTTTAGGCCATTTAACTGCAATTCAATAAAAAATACAGGTTAGAATATTGGTACAAGGAATTGATATGTTATTAAAAAGGTTATTTAATGTTGGTATGATGAAGGTCGCGGGGGGGACTAGGGATAGAAATAGGATAATTTTATTTCCTATTTGGTGATTTGTCTCCAGCTACTGCTCATCGATGCATCGAAAACTGCCAGTTCCACGCTGAATTGTACAGAAGGGACGCAGGTCAAATCGGTTATCTTCTGTTCCATAGCTCTCCGCATGGTAAGATGGCGTGAGAGGTTGTCATTTGTGTCTATTGATAGAATACATCCTATAGAAATTCTTCACCTTGTCTGCCACCTCAAATGAAAAAATATTTCACATTTTTATTGGTTTTGTATGTAGATAAATCGTACGCGCCATGTCGGTTTAACGAACGACGCCCGACCAAACGCACACACGTGCAATTATCGCCAGAAACGGACACTCATTGCGTGTGTGGTGCCTTGCGCGCGTCTTGGCGGTGTTCTTCATCCAAAGTATTGTTTGATTAATATAAAAACAGGGTGGAATTGAGTTTACTATTTAGGTTTTAGGATTTAAGTGAAGGTTAAACTTGATTGACATTTGGCTTTTTTTTAGCCATATGATTGCAAGGTTTACCAAGCAATTTTTTAATATTATATGTAATTTTGTAACCAACTAAGAACGAACTCTATTGAGTGATCTTAACCTGCAGCCCTTTAGCATTTGATGTAGCAGAGAGTGACAACCCATTATGTGACAACAGGGGATTATTATAGAAATCCTGGGTAACTAGAGGGCCTCTTTTTATTTTTCTTACCTGTTCGGGCGAAAGAAGAAGGATTTCCACGTAAGGAGGAGTTTACAGAACATACTGTAACGGTCCGCACTTCATAACCTTTCTCAACTTCCATAAACAGAGAGTTCTGCATATGTCATTCCCATATCAACCTGTAGAGAGTAAATCATTAGTTACAGTTACAGCCCTGCAAGAACCTCATTGCACAAGAACCTCGTTATTCAAGAATCTTATTATACAAGAACCTCATTACACAAGATCCTCGTTATACAAGAACCTCATTACACAAGATCCTCATTATACAAGAACCTCATTACACAAGATCCTCGTTATACAAGAAGCTCATTATACAAGAATCTTATTATACAAGAACCTCATTACACAAGATCCTCGTTATACAAGAACCTCATTACACAAATCCTCGTTATACAAGAATTTTATTACACAAGATCCTCGTTATACAAGATCCCCATTACACAAGATCCTCGTTATACAAGATCCCCATTACACAAGATCCTCGTTATACAAGAATTTTATTACACAAGATCCTCGTTATACAAGAACCTCATTACACAAGATCCTCGTTATACAAGAACCTCATTACACAAGATCCTCGTTATACAAGAACCTCATTATCAGAATCTTATATACAAGAAACAGATTCATTACTACAACAGTATCCTCGTTATACAAGAAGCTCATTAACCACAGATCCTCGTTATACAAGAACCTTATTATACAAGAACCTCATTACACAAGATCCTCGTTATACAAGAACCTCATTATACAAGAATTTTATTACACAAGATCCTCGTTATGCAAGAATTTTATTACACAAGATCCTCGTTATACAAGAATTTTATTACACAAGATCCTCGTTATACAAGAACCTCATTACACAAGATCCTCGTTATACAAGAACCTCATTATACAAGAACCTCATTACACAAGATCCTCGTTATACAAGACCTTCAGATCGCTCTTACAGATACCCTTAAGATCCCATACACAGATCCTCGTTATACAAGAATTCCCATTACACAAGATCCTCGTTATACAAGAACATCATTACACAAGATCCTCGTTATACAAGAACCTCATTACAAGATCCTCGTTATTATACAAGAACTATTATACAAGAACCTCATTATACAAAGACCTCGTTATACAAGCATAGGCCATTACACAAGATCCTCGTTATACAAGAAGCTCATTAACACAATCCTCGTTATACAAACCTTATTATACAAAACCTTCATACACAAGATCCTCGTTATACAAGAACCTCATTATACAAGAATCTTATATACAGAAACCTCATTACACACAAGATCCTCGTTATACAAGATCCCCATTACACAAGATCCTCATTATACAAGAATTTTATTTACACAAGATCCTCGTTATACAAAACCTCATTACACAAGATCCTCATTACACAAGATCCTCGTTATACAAGAACCTCATTACACAAGATCCTCGTTATACAAGATCCTCGTTATACAAGAACCTCATTATACAAGAATCTTATTATACAAAAACCTCATTACACAAGATCCTCGTTATACAAGAAGCTCATTACACAAGATCCTCGTTATAACAACCCTTATAACAAACCTCATTACACAAGATCCTACGTTATACAAGAACCGTATATACAGAACCTCATTAACAAGAACCTCATTATCCTCGTTATACAAGAACTCTTAAAAGATCCGTTATACAAAACCAAACCTCATCACAAGAACTCGTTTTAACACGAAACCCTCAATACACACGATCTCTCGTTTAACAAGAACCTCATTCAACACAAGAACCTCGTTATACAAGAACTCATTACACAAGACCTCGTTATCACAGAACCTCATTAACAAAAGACCTCGTTACGGATTCTTATATACACTAACCTAATTACACAAGATCACCTCGTTATACAAGAAGCTCATACACAAGATCCTCGTTATACAAGAACCCATTACACAAGATACCTCGTTATACAGAAACCCTCATTGACAAGATCACTCGTATACAGAACCTATTATAACAATAACCTCATTACACAAGAACCTCGTTATACAAGAACCTCATTACCACAGACCTCGTGTATAACAAGAACGCACAAAGAACCCCGTTATACAAGAAACTCTTACACAAGATCCTCGTTATACAAGAACCCATTACGCAGATTGCCTTTATACAAGAACCTTATTACACAAGAGAACCCGTTAATACAGCAACTCATTACACAAGATCCTCGTTTACAAGAACCTTCATTACAGAACCACGAAAGAATTGTACACTGTTATACAAGAACTACTTACACAGGAAACCTCGTTTATAGACCTAACAAGACCTCGTTATGAAAACATTTACCCAAAACTTAGCAAACTCATTACACAAAGACCTCTATATACAAGAACACTCATTACACACAGAACCTCGTTATACAAGACCTCATTGTTTAATACAAGAAACCCCTCATTACACAAGACCTCTATAACAAGAACCTCATACCAAGAACCTCTGTATAGACTATAATCATGTTATACAGAAACCTCATTACACAAGGGAACCTTGTTATACAAGAGCCTATTACACAAAGACCTCTTAGAACTCATTAACAAGAACCTCGTTATACAAGAACCTCAGTACACAAGACCTGTTATTGACAAGAGCCTCGTTATACAAGAAACCTCATTCACAAGACCACTCGTTATACAAACATTCATTACACAAGAAACTTGTTATACAAGAAGCCGTTTTACAACTCATACACAAGAACCCTCGTTATACAAGAAACCTCATTACACACGAACATCAGTTTCAGACTCTTACACAGACCTTGTATACATAGAGCCTCGTATACAAGAACCCATTACACAAGAACCCCTCATTTACAACTCATAACAAAACCTACTTATACAGACTCATTACAAGACCTTACAAGAACCGTTCATTACAACAAGACCGTTTAACATTATACAAGACGTTACAAACCTCCAGCTACACAAGAACCTTGTTATACAAGAGCTCGTATAACAAGAACCTCATATGCACAAGAGCTCATGTTATAACAAGAAACCTCATTAACAGGCAAAGAACTCTTCAAGGCCTCATACAAGAACCTCATTAACACAAGAACCTCATATACAAGAACCTCATACACAAGAGCCTCGTTCATACAAGACCCCAGTTTACTACAATACTTGCTCATTGCACAAGAGACCTGTTATAAAGAACTCTCAATTACACAAGTCAGGCACTCTATCAAGAACCTCATACACAAGACCTTGTTATACAAGATACAAGAAACCTCATGTTATACAAAACCTCATCACAGACCGATACAAAAACCTCATTACACAAAGAACCTTTCCTATACAGACCTCATTACACAAGAACCTCAATTGACAAGATAACCTCTACAGTATTCATCAAGAACCAACCTCGTTATACAAGACTCATTACACAAGAAGCCGTCTTATACAAGAGCACTTACAAACTCAGACACAAGACACTCGTGATAAAAACCTACTTACACAAGAACCATCGTTATACAAGAATCTTCATACTAAGAACTCTGTACAAGAAACCGCTCAGTTATTCAAGAAATCTATTATACAAGACCCTTGTTATCAAGAAACCTTGTTATCACAGAGCCTCATAGCAAGAACTCATTACTACAAGATCATTGTTATACACGAACCTCATTACACACGAACGTGTTATACAAAGAACCTCATTACACAAGAACCTCATTATACAGAACATCATGAACAAGAACCTGTTATTACAAGAACCTTTCATTACACAAGAACCTTGTTATACAAGAGCCCGTTTATCAAGAACTTCATTACACAAAGACCTCGTTATTACAAGAACTCATAACACAAGAACCTTGTTATACAAGATCCTCGAGTTATACAAGAACTCATTACACAAGATCATCGTTATACAAGAACATCATTACACAAGAACCTCGTTTTACAAGAAAACCTCATACACAGAACCTCGTTTTACAAGAACCTCATTACAACAAAGAACATTGTATACAAGAGCCTCGTTATACAAGAACATCATTACACAAAGAACCTCGTTTACAAAACTAATTACACAAGAACCTCGTTATACAAGAACCTCATAAACAAGAAACCTCGTTATACAAGAAAACCTCATGACACAAGATCCTCGTTATACAAGAACCTTATATACAAGAAGCCTCGTTTTACAAGAAACCTCATTACACAAGAAACTTGTTAAGATAAGAGCCTAGTTATACAAGAACCTCATGCACAAGAGGCCTGTTATACAAGAACCTCATTACACAAGAGCCTTGCTTATAACAAAGAGCTCGTCATACAAGACCTCATTGCCACAAGACCTAGTTATACAAGAACCTCATTGCACAAGAGCCCCCTATACAGAACCTCCAGTTACACAAAGAGCCTCATTATTACAAGAACCTCATTTACACAAGAGCCTCGATATACAAAGACCTAGTTATCAATAACCCTCATGACACAAGAAACTCGTTATATAGAATCTCATTGGACACAAGAGCCTCCCATACAAGAACCTCATTACAACAAGAGCCCGTTATGCAAGATACCTTGTTATACAATAACCTCATTGCACAAGAACCTCATTGCACAGGAGCCTTCCCTATACAAGAACCTCTACACAAGACCTCATTGCACAGAACTCGTTATACAAGAACTCCTTGCCACAAGAACCTCGTGATACAGAACCTCATTACACAAGAGCCTCATTATACAAGAAACCTCATTGCACAAGAAACATCGTTATACAAGGAACCTTATATACAAGAACCTCGTTAACAAGAATCTTATAATAAAAGAAACTTGTTATAGAGGAACCTCGTTTATTCAAGAATCTTATTACACAAGAACATGTTTATACAAGAAACCTTAATTAAACAAGCCACCTCATTAAGCCAAGAACATCCATTAACAACGGACTTGTTTAGACAATATAACGATGCTGTATATTACCCATCGGTTCTGAGACCACTTTCCCCTCATGAGGGGCCTCCAGTTCTCAGTTGGAGGATGCGGACATTTTTATTTAAAAAGGAACTGTCATAGAATACAAGAATGTAAAAAATGGTTTACAATTAACAGCAACATTACAGAAGATCAGTTATATAAAAAGTCGCTCGCCCTACTGACAAAAGCTCTTCCTCTCCGCAGAATTATCGGACTAGACTACGTTCACACTAGGGTGGGTGTAAGTGATTATGCGATGTTGTTCCCCAGCGTTAACGGAATAGTGGATTATTTAAAGGGGAACTTGTCTCATAACACGTGATGTACAATGAACGGCCAGGTTCTACCGTTTTAAATGAGCCATCAACCACCTATTACGGGCTGCACAGCCCACGGTTATGAATTTAAATACTGATCAGAAAATAAGGGGGTGGGAGGTTCTGAATCTGTAGTCACAAATACTATTTCCTTTTTAATCTGCTGGTGGCACATGCTCAGTGCAGGAGGAAAGCATAAAGAAACCAGGAATATATTGAGTAGTGGAACTGAAGGAGGAGATGGGGGCCACAGATGGTTTCAAGGGGGACTACAAGTGGAGGGGGTCATGGGGGCCCCATGAGGAGGAGAAAGGACACAGGGAAGAGGGGGACTTCACATGGTTTCAGAGAAGGAAGTGCAGGGGATCTGGTGATGGTGCTACGTATCACACATAAAAATGTAAAATACCTTCAAAAACTATGTAAACAAAATAATGAATGATAATTGCACAAATCCTCAGGAAAGCAATTCCGTCAATTCAAATCGAGTCCATGTTAGGACAAAAGTTAGCCTTTAAATAGCCACCGCTTACACGCAGCGGCCAGTGTTGAACGGTTACCATTCACTTCTAAAGGCTATGCATTTCTTGTGGTGAGTTCAATGCATTAAACGGGCACCAAAACCCACCGTAGTGTGAATGTAGGACACTGCAGATCCAGGTTTAAACTATTTGAAGGTCAAAAAAAACCAAAACTAAAAAAAATGGAAGTAAGGATAACTTAACGACTCGGTGCAGGTTAAAATGGAATTCTGTGGTGAATTATGTATGAAGCCCCTCAGGTCAGTTTTTACTAATCCCACCAATTGGTTGAGCATCGGCACATGGAGCAGTCATTGTACTTGTCAGATACCCACGGAGACTTTAAACGCAAGGGAAAATAAACTTATGGTAATTTCCCAATTTCTAGACCCCTGTACCTCTGTTATGGCCAATACCAGCCTGGTTTTATTTATTACATTTTTCTTGTCAGGATATCATTTAGGGTAAAACGGTGGTCAGGTGTTTCTAGACCTTTGGCACCTGAGCTAAACTTTAAAGCTTCCTTTATGTCTTTCTGTGCAAGCAAAGAATGTCTGGTAAAGTGGAGAGGCTGACTTCACAGTAGATGGATATGAGGGTGACTTCTGAATAGCTGTGAAATCCTCCAGTCCAGCAAGGACACTCTTATGTTAGCACTCCACTTCACAGGCCAGTTAGGTCAGCCCTCCACTTCAGCAGACAGTTAGTCAGCCCTCCAAATTTCAGCAGACATTGTTAGGTCAGTTCAGTAAGGACACGTTTTGATCAGCCCTCCAGTTCATGAGCACAATTAGGTCAGCACCCAGTTCACCAGCCCTTGTTAGTGTTAGGTCAGTCACAGCTGGAAGTGGCTGGAAGTGTTTATTAAGTATATTGCCTAAACATTCTCCAGCAAGATTTCCCCCAAATGTTACCTTGAGATGGTCCAGGGTTCATTGTAAAGGTATGACGGAAGGGATTTTAATTAACCTTAAACCACAGTGACCTTTATACTACCTTCTGCCCCGTTTATAGTGGTTGTTATACAGTGGATAAGGTTGCCCACTACACTAAACCTCCCTAAAACTAGACACATCGTACTAGCTTACTATCTCTTATAATGTACTAATAGGTTATACAATATTATACGGATATAACAACAATGCGGAAATTTATAATAGGTTACACACATCATACTAGTTTACTACAACTCTGGTAATGTTATTAATAGGTTATACACATTAGTTACTGATATACCAACCCCTGGTATATTTCTAATAGGGTACAACATTCAATAGGTTACGAACTCTTAGGTAATGTTACTTATAGGTTATACACATATGATACTGTTATACCAACCATGGTTAATATTTCTAATAGGTTAACCACATCATACCTAGTTTACTAACTCTAGTAAGGTTATTATAGGTTATACACAGTTATGTACGGCGTGATACCAACCCATGGTGAATTTCAATAGGTTTACACAATCATATAGTTTAGTAACTCTGGTAATGTTTACTTATAGGGTATTACACATGTATACGGCCATACCACCCATGGTGCTATTTCTACGAGGTACACACATCATACTAGTTACTAAAACTATGGTAATTGTTACTTATAGGTTATACATAGTATACTGCTATACCAACCATGGTAAATATTTCTAATAGGTTACACACATCAGACTAGTTTACTCAACTCTTAGTAATGTTACTTATCGTTATACATTGTTTATTTCCTGCTATACCAACCCTGGTGATATTTCTAATAGGTACCACATCATACTAGTTCTACTCTTGGTAAGTTAACCTTATAGGTTATACAAGGTATACTGCTATACCAACCCATGGTGATATTCTGAATAGGCAAACATTCATACTAGGTTACTAACTCTTGCGTCAATGTTACTTATAGGTTATACACAATTACACTGATATACCAAGCCTGGTAATATTTCTATAGGTTACACACATGCACATTTCATACTAGTTACTAACTCTTGGTAATGTTACTAATTACGGTTATACACATATAAACTGAAACCAACCATGGTAATGATTTCTAATAGGTTCACACATCCTACTAGTTTACTAACTCCTGGTAATGTAAAATAGGTTATTTAACACATATTAAAATGATTATACCAACCCCATGGTAATATTTCTAATAGGTACACCACATATTAATAGTTTACTAAACTCCTGGTAAGTTAACTAATAGGTTATACACATATTTAACTATATACCAAACCCATGGTAATATTTCTAATAGGTTACACCAACTCCTACTAGTTTTACTAACGCCTGGTAATGTTACTAATGGTATACAATATTTAAAATGATATACAAACCATGGTAATATGCTAATAGGTTACCACATCAGACTAGTTACTTAATCTTGGTAATGTTACTTATAGGTTATACACATATTAAACTGATATACCAACCCATTGGGTAATATTTCTAATAGGTTACACACATCATAC
This sequence comes from Hymenochirus boettgeri, assembly GCA_019447015.1. Classification (NCBI taxonomy): domain Eukaryota; kingdom Metazoa; phylum Chordata; class Amphibia; order Anura; family Pipidae; genus Hymenochirus; species Hymenochirus boettgeri. Next base: position 113,372 of record JAACNH010000801.1, on the reverse strand, counting down.
TAGTTTACTAACTCTTAGTAATGTTACTTTAGGTATACACATATTAAACTGATATACCAACCCATGGTAATATTCTAATAGGTTACACCCATCATACTAGTTTTACTAACTCTTGGTTAATGTTACTTAATAGGTTACTACATGAGCCAAAACGGTACTTGAATAGGGAAAACCCCAATTCCCGGTGAAACTCCCTCGTGGGAAATCAAACCTTTCATCCACATTGGCGATCCAGAGCCACAAGTAATCCACCCTGCAACCACGAGCCCAGAGGTGAGCTGCCCCGCGGCCACACAAGTAGGCGATAACCATGCGATCGACCGACTGTTGGATTGAAATTAGGACTGGGTGAGTTGGAACCTAATTAGAAAACACATCCACCCGGGTAGGAAACTGCACATTATGGGAAAGCCCATGTCCCACAATCGCGGACACAAAAAAACCAGATCCGGCCTCCATAGTCCCGCACAAGTACCGTCGCTGGACCAAGAGTGGCACCATATTACTTTGTGCCTGCGCCCGGTCCGGCCCAGGGATTTCACCAGCCCCGTGTCACTGACCCACAGATATAGCTTAGCAGGCACTAAACAATAATACATAATATGGGGATTGGATACCACCTTGGTACGCGGGCGTCACATAGAGGGGGGTGACTTATCTGTACTCGCACGTTCTGTAGAGCCAAATTCTCAAGGTGCTTCCACATAGATGCGGAACTTAGGTACACGACCTGTCACCACTGAAACAGTGATGATGGCGACCAACAAACCACAGTCATAACTAGGAGCCCCCCCAGTTAGGGTGATAGCTGTAGAAAATAAAGACGGACAAGAAGAAAAAATGAATTAAACAAATGTCTTTATAACTTCTGTCTTGGTTACAGAGAGACAAGACGGTCATCCAGGTAGCTACTTGTAAAGCAGAACCTGCTAGCAACAAAGATGATTTCCTACGACCCCACCCTGCTGTTGGTTTTCAGGGTGAGAATATACAGAGATCTAATAGACAGTAATGATAAAAACTATTACATTTAAATGTATCTTAAATTCTCCTTTTACAAAGCCATGTCACTGGTTGTTCATGTGAAATTTGAAAAGGTGGTTGTACTGCCTATTTGCGCGGCCAGGTCTGCGGCTCTGCAGTTGGTGTCTTGAAGAGGTTCTCACTGGCCAGTGTAGCGCGTCGTTAAGATGACGCTTACAAAAATTCCTTTGCGTCTCTTGGCTCGTAATTGTTGTCTTTGAACAAATTGTTGAACGTCCTTTCACACCATATCGGTCTAAAGAATTTAAAGAACGAAAATGTCAAAATCTTACGGGAGTGAGGACTGAGAATGTGTGTGCATTTCTTTTTAAACAGAATAAGAAGTTATTTGACCTAGAATCAACATGGCAGATCCATTCAAAAAACAAGTTAGCTTTTGCACATATGCCGGAAAACTCACCAATTACCTTTAAAAGGTCCACCCCCAAACAAAAATTTTTGTATTTGGCCAATTGCCCCCAAATACCTCGAGGTTTTCGCAAGATCAAACCTTTTCAAAATTCTGCTCCAAAATTTACGTACCACAGTCTTGTTTCCTCAGGCTGCCTTCTGTGTGTTCCATGCCTTTTGCTGTGCATGGAAGCAGCAGAAGGGGCTGGACCAACAGGCCTAATCTGTGACGCAAGTGTAGGCCAATCACATATGCGGCTGCTTGTTGGACCCTTTCTGTGATATTTATTCACCAAGGTCATGGTATATCTGTTAGATTTATTCACCCGGTCACAGTCTATTCGATATTCATTCACCCAGTATACAATATTTCTGCAATATTTAATTACTCCAGTGTCACAATATTATGATGCTTCATCACTCAGATCACAGTATATATGTGATTATTCATTCACCCAGGTCATGATATATCTGTGATACTGATTTACCCAGGTCATGGTATTTGTGATATTCATTTACCAGGTTCACAGTTTGTGATATTCATTTACCCAGGTTGCAGTTCTATTTGTTATATTTCAGGTACCCAGGTTGCGTCTGTGATGATTTTTATTTACCCAGGTTGCTGTCTGTGATATTTATTTACCCAGGTTGCAGTCTAATATTTATTTACCAGGTGCAGTCTGTGATATTATTACCCAGGGTGCGGTTATTGTGTCTTTTCATACTTTGTAGGTCAGGTCTATCGGTGATATTTCATTATCCCTCCTACACAGAAAATGACAGCAGAAAAAGCTCATATGTACCCCTAGCCTTTCACCCCCAGGGAAAACCAAGCCCACACAACAGCAATCCGACCTGTGATATTATACTCTCTCTTCTAGCAGAACTACCATCAGGAAATAAACAGTATATTATCCTCTTCCCACACCCAGGAAATTCATTAATGACCCTTATATTTCCACAGAGATTTACTCACTTCTGATTGGACAGCATTCACAACCAAACCTGCACATGGAGACACGGATACAGGCTATGGATGAGAACTATCAATCCCACCGCTCAGCGGAGGAGGACCCTGACAGAAAACAAACAGTTAGAATTTCTAAGACACACACAAAACATAAACCATGGGGGAGCACATAGTCATCATCAATGGGGGGGTAACTCCACCCTCCCCCCCTCCCCCAACATGACGTTCTATGCTTACCTTCAGCAGTGCTGAGAATTAAAACTTAAACAACTGCGATCTCGTCTGGTCGTCCTCTTGGTTTAATGACTGTTTTATCACGGACAATGGCTTGACTGCCCATTACGGTTACGAGTGTGCTCAGCTAGTAACAAGCTCACAAACAGGGAGCAGAGGAGGGATTGTGGGTGTGTTCTGTAAGTTTAATTTCCCAGCATGGGTGAAGGTGGTAAGAATAGAACAAATTGGGGTTTAGGCCGCCCGCCACCTGTGATTCCCCTAAAACTATGTAAACATTTTTAGAGGGCTGGACTTGTCCTTTAAAGCGAATTTATCAGTGTTACTAGTAAAAGACAAACTCTTGAAGAGAATTAAAGCTTAAAATTTTAATAAGCTGAATGGATTCTATAAATCATTAGCTAAACAATATCTGTCTCTCTTACATCTGTTTAAAGTTCCCTTATACAGAATGGGTTCACTGACCAGGATACAAGAGGTACCCTCGCACCATGCTCAGTGGAATTTTATACCCCCCCCCATACACACACACACACACACACACATCTATTGTATCACTAGGACGTAAGTATGCCGCGAAACAGAAATGAGTTCATTGTAAATATGTATCTGTGGCTGTGACCCACTCTGTAAAAGACAGTATATATATATTTACATTTAGATTTTTGCGTTGTTTATCTTTAAAGTAGGCAAGTTTTAAATACACTGTCTTTTGGTCTTTACCCAGTTTGCCCCATAGTCTGCTAATGGTACTGCCCATTAAATGGGTTATGACTATAATATTTTTAATGCAGAGCTATGAATAAATAGTGAGAGATCACAGCAGTGGAGATGGATATGTAGTAGTAAACCAATTATCTGTCTTGTATGTAATAGGACGCCCCCCTTGGGATTACACTAGTCAAACGTTTAAAGAAGAAATAAAGTTCCCCCAAATCTTGAAGATTGTTTCCCTGATTCTCCTTGGTGGGTGATGTCACTTTTAGATTTATTTTGATGTACGTGTGTTCATTACAAGGGGACCCTGGTACCTGCTGCTGCCCCGAACTAGTCCCAGAGGCCAACCCGCTTGGTCCAAGGCTAAAGTAAGAAGCGTGAAAACGGCATTAAAACTATTATCTTAATGTAGACATTTTATATCAGAAGCTAGTCATTAAAATAGAACGCTACTGGAACTATTGTAATATTTATCAATCCAAAACAGCAACCAGGAAATTTTTCAGGTTGGCAAGGGTCTTCTCGGGATTGGGATACAGCTCCCTCTAGTAAAGGAAATGAAATAAAAGTACCCTCTTGTGAATGGTATCAGAATAGATGCTCTTGTGAATGGTATAGAATAGACCCCGTGCCCTCCGGGGCAATGGTAATCAGAATAGGAGTTCTCTGTGAATGTATCAGAATTAGAGGGCCCCCAAATCTTGTGAATGGTAGCCATCAGAATAGACATGCCCTCTTGTGAATGGTATCAGAATCAGAATAGAGTGCCCTCTTGGAATGGTATCAGAATAGAGTGCCCTCCTGTGAATGGTCTCAGAATAGAGTTCCCTCTTGTGAATGGTATTCAGAATAGAGGCCCTATTGTGAACCGTATCAGATAGAGTGCCCTCTTGTGACTGGTATCAGAATTAGAGTGCCCTCTCTCGCCTGAATGGTATCAGAATATGAGTGCACTTGTGAAATGGTACAGAATAGAGTGCATCTTGTGAAATGGTATCAGAATAGAGTGCCCTATTGTGAATGGTATCAGAATAGAGTGCCGCTTCGTGAATGGTAATCAGAATCGAGTGCCTTCTTGTGAATGGTATCAGAATAGAGTGCCTTCTTGTGAATGGTAATCCAGAAAGAGTGCCCTTTGTGAATGGTATCAGAATAGAGTGCCTCTTGTGAATGGTATCAGAAAGAGTGCCTCCTCTGTGAATGGTATCCGAAATTAGAGTGGCCCTTTGTGAATGGTATCGGAATAGAGTGCCATCTTGGTGAATGGTATCAGAATAGAGTGCCCTCCTGTGAATGGTATCAGAATAGAGTGCCATCTGTGAATGGTTTCAGAATAGACGTGCCCTCCTCCCGTGAAGACGCACAATCAGACTCGAGTCCCTCTTGTGAATGGTTATCAGATAGAGCTCCCTCTTGTGAAGGTACAGAATAGAGGGCCCTCTTGTGAATGGACCTCAAGTAACTACTCTAGAGACGCACTCGCTGCGCGTAATCGTCACTCAGCCAATAGCAGTGCCATCTTGTGAATGGTAATCAGCCCCACATAGAGTGCTCTTTGTAAATGGTATCGAAAGAGGCTCCGCTTGTGAAATGGTCTCGAATAGAGTGGCCCTCTTGTGAATGGTATCAGAATAGAGCTCCCTCTTGTGGATGGTATCAGATAGAGACTCACCCTCTTGTGAATGGTATAAGAATAGAGTGCCCTCCTGTGAATGTATCAGAATAGAGCTCCATCTTGTGAATGGTATCGAAAGAGATGCCCTCTGTGAATGGTATCAGATAGAGTGCCCTCCTGTGAATGGTATCAGAATAGAGTTTGCCCTCTTGTGAAATGGGATAGGATAGAGTGCATCTTGTGAATGGGATCAGAATAGAGTGCCCTCTTGTAAATGGGTCTCAGAATAGAGGATCCCTCTTGTTGAATGGTATCAGAATTAGAGCTCCCTCTTGGAATGGTATCAGATAGAAGTGCCCTCTTGTGAATGGTATCAGAATAGAGTGCCTTCTTATAAATGGTATCAGAAGAGTGCCATCTGTGAATGGATATCAGAATAGAGCTCCCTCTTGGTGAATGGTATCAGATAGAGTGCCTCTTGTAAATGTTATCAGAATAGAGCGCCCTATTGTGATGGTATCAGAATAGAGACTCCCTCTTGTTGAGGTATCAGAATAGAGTGCCCTCTGTGAATGAAGGTTCAGAATAGAGTGCCCTCTTGGGAATGGTATCAGTGAATAGAGTGGCCCTCCTGTTGAATGGTCTCAGAATAAAAGCTCCCTCTTGTGAATGGTATCAGAATAGAGTGCCATCTTGTGAATGGTATAGAATAGAGCTCCCTCTTTGAATGGTTATAAGAAATAGAAGTGCCATCTTGTGAATGGTATCAGAATCGAGTGCCCTATTGTGAATGGTATCTAGAATAGAGTGCCCTCTTGTGAATTGTATCAGAATAGAGATCCCTCTGTGAATGGTATCAGGAAATAGAGATCCATCTTGTGAAGGTTATCAGGAATAGAGTGCCCTCCTGTGAATGGTTATCAGAATAGAGACTCCCTATGTGAATGGTTATCAGATAGAGTGCCCTCTTGTGAATGGTATGAAGAATAGAGCTCCTCTTGTTGTGAAAGGTATAAGAATAGAGCTCCCTTTGTTAAATGGTATCAGAATAGAGTGCCTCTTGTGAATGGGTTTCAGGAATAGAGTGCCCTCGTGTGAATTGGTATCAGAATTAGAGGCTCCCTCTGTGGGAATGGTATCCGAATAGAGTGCCCTCTGTGAATGGTTATCCAGAAGTAGAGTGCCCTTTGGAATGGTATCAGAATGAGCTCCCTATTGTGAATGGTATCAGAATAGAGATGCCATCTTGTGAATGGGTATCAATAGAGCTCCCTCTGTGATGATACAGAATAGAGTTCCATCTTGTGAATGATTATCAGAAAGAGCTCCCTCTGTGAATGGTATCCGAATAGAGCTCCCTTCTTGTGAATGGTATCAGAAGTAGAGCGACATCTTGTGAATGATATCAGAATAGAGCTCCCTCTTGTGAATGGTGCAGAAAGAGCTCCTCTTGTGAATGGTATCAGAATAGAGTGCCCTCTTGTGAATGGAATGAATGGAATCAGTCCACAGGCTAGCTTACCTGATTTCTTCCTTCTGGGGAGTGGTTATTCACTGTACTGGGGAGTTGCTAGGTCAGTATATCGATATCATAAAATGAAGGCAAGGAGAAGTCCCAACATGTTACTTCTAGGGAAGTGTCACTTCGGACTCGCCTTTAAAGAGGACAGTATTTATATTAAAAACAAACTGAATAGTAATACACATTCAAGACGCATAACCCATTAGAGATTATAATACATCGTGTGATATTGTATATGGGAGCTGCAGTGGATATATCCTTATAAAATCACTAGATATGAACTAAGTGGACTCATCCTATATTCTTTAGATCCCACTACTCCTCCCATTCCGTGTTCATGCATCTAAAACAATGACTCAGCCATTTTTGCAGTGTTACTTCACTAACAGAACCTGCTGGAGCTGCTTCTGATGCAAAACCAATGTCTCTCTCCGCCACAACGATGTGTTTAACCGCATTAGATGCCGGGCTGGGATGTTAACTTCTTACGGGTTTAAAGGTACAGAAGGAGCTTGGGGGTTTAAATTCAGGGGGGCGGAATATGGATAGGCTAGAATTTAAATGTGAATGAGGTTGAAGGAATCTACATCTTATGTATTATAAGAAATAATGCGCTCCTCCTTCACATATAATATAAGGAAATTACCCCACCTCGGAGTACCTGCCCTGTATAAGCCTTGTGCTGCTATATGGTCAGGGACACTCCTTGGTGGCGTAATTATCCTTATTATTACTGTAAGGGGGCATTTCCATTATTAATACATAAGGCTCTGGCATTTCATGGGGAGGTGCAGTGGGAGAATCTAATAATCAGTCATCAGTGAGGTCACTGATTCGGGTATTACACTGCCCCTCCCCATTGCGCTCCCCCTGCCTGTATTAGTAAGTACGATAACAAGACGTTCTGTACAATGACTGACGACCTGTCAGTGCTGATAAGGAGGAGCAGCCGCAGAGACAATTATGAATCACAGGAATGCGCCTAGCTTATCAGCCACAGTAATTCAGTCAGTCAGGGTAACAAACCGGAGGAACTGCACGAGACGAGGTTTATTTTCTTCTTTTAGTTTTAAATAGAAAAAGGGAGTTCCTGTAAAATATTTGATGTACAAAACAAGCTTGTGTCGTATCACATTAACTAATCAGGAGCGGGGAGACAGAGTGTATGTGCGGGATTTTTCGTCTTTTTTTTTTTTCCCTTATGTATTATATGAAGAATACGTTCCCTACAGAATAATATACAGATATTACTTCACCTCAGAGTTCCCTGAACCTGTATAAAAGCACTCGGCCTAACGGCCCTCATACTTTTATATGTAGGGAACTTCTCTGATGGGGTTAATTACCTTAATTACCCCACTGTTGTAGGTAGTGTATTATCCCTTATATTATTGTTACTGTGCTTTCAAATACTACAGGTTGGTACATTATGGGCATGATAAAAAACGAATATTAATATCATTGTTATTTAATTAATCCCAGAGACCAATTCTACAGCTCATTTGTAGAATTCTATTGCCTACTTCAATAGAATATGACTGTTTTTTTTTTTTAAATTTTTATCCTGGTGCAGTGAAGAGTGTCGTACCCCCTACGTACATCCCTAATGTAACAACCCCTACATTCACTGTAGGGACATGTGCAGGTTATTACCGAAATGCACCGAGAGGAAATCTGCGCCTCTGAAAAACTCCGTCCGTCTTCCTAAATCTAATGTTGCTGTTTAAACTTCCTTAATAAACACACAATTCACAATTAATATGATACTTCTATAGGAAACATGAGGCTATGGAATTGGTGTTATATAGTAATTATATACTCCCCTACCTTAAATAATCTGAGAAGGCACTGTGGAGACCTAAATTGGTACGGGTTGCATTATTTTATTATAATTATAAGTTTTACTTTATTTTAGCTAATCATTAAAAAAAAAAGGTTTATACGTTAGCAAAGTCTCCCAACGGAGCAGTTAGAAATCCCGTCAGTATACTGCCCAAGTGGCATTAGGGATCCTGGTTACAGGAAAAAACATGCACACTGTTCCAATGCTAAATTGGCCAGTATACGGAATTAGATTTCGTACTGCTCCTGGAACTTAGCATGAAAAGATAGACGGTTCCTTTTCCACCCCAATGATTTTGACTAATAAAAACCGGTGGGAGTTAGGGAGGGTTTACATGCTTACTGCCTAATTTAAATAAAGAGAAAAAAAAAGTTAAATAACTAAAAAACAGTTATTAAACAGGGAGGATAGGCAGATTGATAGATTAAGGGCAGACAGCAAGACACTAATAGAGATAATGGGAGCCAGGGCGGAGTCTTTTCTTATAATAACACTTATCTACGTAGCTGAATCATTATTATAAGAAAACATTCCACTACAGCTCCCATTATAATTTTGAACCATTAAGTATTTAAATAGTGTATAATGTACCCCCTACTGTAATTTCACAGATATAGTGGATAATGTGCCTGTATATAAATTAGAAGTTCCCAGAGGACTTCCATGACCTTAGAAAACACAGAAGCACAGGGGGCCGCCGGTTGAGTGCTTTTAGAAAGAGGCACGGAATTAGAGGTTGACTGTTAATATCTAGTAACTTAGAGTAGGGGGCACATTTATCTAATATAAGACCACACACCACACCAATTCTGCTTGAAATTTAAAAACAACAGTCAATCAGGTAGGTTTCTTATTTAACTTATTACATTTAAAATTCAGTATTACCAACAAACATAATGTTATAATGTTATAAAACAAAGCAAAATCTACACACAGCCTAAAGACAAAAAAAATTAAAGGGTTACTAAATTGGAAGAATATTTTTTTTAAATTGCTCTTACTGGAGAAAAGTCTAAATCCAGCCCTGCGTGATATGATGGTGATAAAGATCCTACCACACCCATAAGTGAAAACGGTGCGGCCCCTGCGCCACCAAATGTCACCATTCAGTGAGATCATGACAACCATCGAAGGACAGACGATTCACGGTCACAGCCTTTATGTTGGAGAGTAGATAGATAGATAGATTACACCAGTTCTAGGAAAACAGTGACAGAGATACTATAAAGGGAAAATAAAAACTTGAGATCAGGTAATTCAATTGTGGGCTTATTTATGTGTTTTACCTTGGTGGTAGTAGACTTAATAAGGTCTACTCTTAAATAACAAAGCTTCCTAGCTCGTGGGACTGGAAGAGATCCGTTTGTTAAAGAGTTACACCATTAGTCACATGGCTATATGAGGGCTGCAAAATGAAGGAAATAGGTGAGGAGAACTTAAGTCTAATAAAAAATAGGGTTCAGTTACTCCCCATGTACTACGGAAATGAATCACAAAAAATCAACATATAACTTCAGTGTCAGCAATGTAATCAGTTAGCACATCAGTGTTTAGCTAGGTCATCAGTTATAATCAGGGTTTGCTATGTCATCCGTTTAATCAGTGTTTAGCTATTGTCTTCAGTTAGAATCAGTGTTTAGTATGTCATCAGTTATAATCAGTGTTTAAGCTATGTGTAATCAGGTATAATCTGTGTTTTAGCTATGTCATCAGTTATAATCAGTGTTTAGTATCATCAATAGTGTAGTTTCATCAGTTATAAATCAGTGTTTAGCTGATGTCATCAGTAGAATCGTGTTTAGCTTGGTCTCACTGAAACGTAAGAAATGTATAAGAAATAATGGTCCCCAATGAAAAAACTACAGAATATAGTTGTCCCCTTGGAGATCCATGACCTGCAGGCTGTGTGTCTTTATATGCACACTCTAATACAGTCTACTATCAATATGGGAACATTAATTACTGAATACCGAGATCAGTGAAATCCCATGACTCTAGTTTGACCAATAGGGGGGATATTAATATGTCCATATTAACACCACATCGGATTGGCTCTTCCCTGTTGGTGCCCCACACTTCTTCACAAGATTTCGGAGCCCAGGGAAGGTGTCTCTTGTTGCTACCCAGCATCCCCGAAAGGTTGACAGTCACCTAGATTCTACTGGAAGGATGGGATTATAATGGGTATAGTATTGCATTAAAGGGCGCCACTGATAGGACACATCGGCCCATCATTGAAACTCAGGGTTGCCAGGGATCCTTAAGGGTCCTGACGCCGCGGACACCACGATGTGTACCAAAACGTGTGTTTCGGACGATAAGTCAGCCCGTGGGAGGGCTTAGCGGCCGAAACGGATGTTCGGTCAGAATCGCCGCGGTCAGAATCGCCGGACGATCCGGATTGGCGATCCCCAAATGACCATCCATTTCGGCGATAAAGGCCTAAAACACGGGCGATTACGGCCAAAACAAACAGTCATTACGAACCCTTTATGGTAGTGTTTGGACAATATGGTAATTAGGGTAGGGGTCCTTACCTGCTCGGTGATGGACGGATTGTTCGACGGGAAGAAACCGTTAATCTTTCTACTTCTTCTAAACAGAAAACCATACAAAATGGGCTCCCGTTTGGAAACAATACATAGTAACTTGCATATTGTGTCAGCCCAAAATGGAAAAAAGCATCTTTCATTCAAAAATATGATGATAAGAAATCACTTTGAAAAACTTCGAGACCCATACCCTATTTCCTACCATAGCTTACCCGTCCTGTTACTCTAGCCCATGCTTACCACTACCTAGAGCCGGATATCCCCATATAGGGCATTGCCACTAGGGACGCCAGATCCACAGGGGGTGAAATGTTCTGAGGTTCTAGGTTTTTACTAAACCATAATTCCTAGCAGTCATAGCAGAGGGGAAAATGTTATATTATTATATGTATCTCCTTAAATATGGCAAGCCAAGCAAGAAAAAGAAGAGGGGGTAAAAGGGAACAGGCGAACCTTCCAAGGGACGAAAAAGAAAACAAGTAACTAGGGACTTAGGGATTGAGGATATTCTTATTAAATGTATGAGGCAGCTGGACTGGTTTTTTTCTTTTAAAGTCAGCCTTCATGTTATTTTAGGCTATTTGCACGCAAATGGTATTGTAGCTTTGAATGGATTTCGGACGCTTAGCGTCAGGAAAAACACTATCAGTGGTGATTCAATAAAAGTTCTTACGTTAAAACATGGTTGCTAATTTTGCCCAAACAATCAGATGTTAGCTTTCAAATGTTAAATAAGATCTGATGGTTGGGGCCAATTAGCACCATTTTAAACGTAAGAACTTTTATGGAATCTCCCTGTATGTGAATTATGGAATAGTTTTCACATAGTGACCGTTAAAAAAAAAACACTTTGGTAACTGCTCCCTGTACAAAAAACATGATAGTGTCGAAACTAAGATAGGAGTTCAAGATGGCCTAAGGGAGAAAAAAAGTATAAATAAAGCCCTGAAAACTCCCTGCATACCTTCCTTTCTGCATACCCCTACCCCATGCAACTCCTACCTTCTGTATACTTTACTCCTGTTACCCTTACCCCCCTGCATACCCCTACCTTCCTACATAATCTTACCCCTGCTTACCCATACCCCGACCTAACTACTTACCCTACCTACCTCCTGCTAAAAACTATTCCCTGATTCTGCTGCCTCCATGCTTTCCCTACTAAATGCATACCCTCTAAGCTACTCCTACTTCTGCATATACTACTCCCTGCTTACCCCGACTCTCTGCATACTCTTACCTCCGGCATACCCCTATCTCCATGTCTAACCTCTACCTAACGGCAATCCATAGCCCTCACAGCTTGGTGGTGATCTGTTGTTTGTGTGTTAGCTTGGTGGGCAGTAACAGCTCACTGCACGTTCCTAACACTAGACATACGAGAGGAGTAGCAATTTGGACTATGAAATTACCCTAAAGGTTCATACAACACGTGCTATCATGGGTGCCCACCCACAACGCAAATGGTACGGACCGGCCGTTTCAGATGATAATCGGCCCCCCTATGGGCAGTGATCGTCCGAAACGGTGTTCATTCGGAGATCGTTTGCCCGATCAGCGGGCGGATCTCACTTTATCTCGGCCCAATAAGTACCCATACACGGGACGATTATCACCGAAACGCCCATTTCGTTACACATTGTAAGTAGCACTGATACGCAATGCGACCATGTGTAGAACCTTAGAACTGGATACCCTTATTTTCAAATATTTGGGGGCTTACAGCCTTGCCCTTTTTCCTATCTAGCAGCACTACCAAATGATATTCCCACACCCTTCCCATTAGATAGTACCCACAGTCAAGCCCTAGGGTTAGTCGGTGTAGGCCCTCGCCTTGGTTTAAGTTAATGATCATGCTCTTCTCCCCCGTTAAAGTCTGATTACTGTCCAATTTGTTCACCCCATTTGCTAAGAGTGCGTCTTCCCATTGGACAGGTCCCCAGACCTCTTTGTGCCGCGACATAATCCCACCCCCGAATTGAGATGGATGTGGGCCTAACCAAAACTGACCCAAACCCAGAATATTCAAAGCAAGTGATAAACCCCACCCAACCTTTACCCTATATCCGGAATACACACACACCACACATCTTTACTCACCCCCGCACCAACATAGCGGCGCTCCATTGGCCGTGAACCACGCAGTTCCCCGCCGTAATCAGCCTTCATTTCGACATGGAACCATTTTTGGCCTTCCCCACGCCTAGAGTATTGCCTACACACGTAAACAATTATAATTGTTACTGGCAGATCCCCCCCCCCCACCCCATGACCATTTGTGTCCTTGGCCCCATTCAACAACCACCAAAGTACAAGGTTTTCACGAATCTAACAGGTAAACATTAAGACAATGGAACTGAATGTTCTCTGACACAGTTATAGTAACTGTATCAGATCTGTCAAGGAAAACATTCTATAATCACCTTCTCTATGTGTAGGTTTATAGTTATGCAGAATGACTTACCACCAAACTATTTGCAGGTGGAGAATAACGAGAATAATGTTTAGAAGGGAATCAGGAGGGCCCTCCTACAGTGAGAGAGTTGTTAAAAACAATTTTTCCTGACTCGTACTGCCTTGAAAACAGCCATTACGTTAAAAAAAAAGTACAAAACTAGTCGAGTGTGACAGCTCCAAACCCACCCCCCCACATGCCAACCACAAATCACGGTCTCGAACATGCTCAGTGTCAAAGAGAGGAGCTGTCCAATCAGCTACTTAAAGGGCAGTTCAGGCCCCAAAACCTCTTTTGGGTACAAGGTAGGTGCCCCTTGCTCACCCCCAAACCGAATGAAAATATTTTTGCACACACACATAATGCTCCCCCCCCCCCCAATGATTTACTTACGGACCATCGCTCTCTCGCGGCAGCTACTAGCAATCACGACTCAAGCTAGCGGAAGCTGCAAGCAGGGGCTGGACTAACGCAGCCACGTCGGTGACGCGGCCAATCAAGCATGACGGTGACCCCAGTCATTCCAAGACACGCCCGTGGGCCCGAGAGGAAGGATCAGTAAGGTAACGATGAAGCATATTTTGCAAAATATTGGCGGTTTGGGGGTGCCCCACCCCCGAATGGGGCACACCTCCCTGTAACCACAATTGTTTTAACCCCACTAGGTGACAAACGGCCGAGACCACGATGGTCATGATGGAGGGAGGGACACAGTAGTAAAGGGCGCCACACCCACCGCGCCACGTACCCACATTCCTTGTCGAGGTTGAGGAATCAGCAAGGAGACCCCGGATGGCTCACAGGACACCTCTCCTGTGGAGAGGAGATGTTATGGTAAAGGATTTTTGTAAAACTACTTACGTAGGGCGAGTAGTAGTGAGTAATGGGTTTTAAATTATAGTTTTAGGGGTGGACATGCCCTTTAATATCTTCCCAGTGCTTAAAGTGAAGTAAAATGGCTGTAGGAAAGAATTTTACTGACTTCACAAAGGTGAGGTTTATTTGAGGACCGTTAAGAAATCAGTGTATTCGTGTTTGATTTACACAAATACAAAAGGGGAGAAATAGTTAATGGGTTATATAAAAAAAGGTAATTGCTTTCTATGTCTGTATTTTTTGACAGTGTGACGTACTATTGAGGATTATCACCCGGGGCAGTATAGCGAACATTCTTGTGCATCACAGAGCCTGCAATAAAGAAAGAAAGTCGTCCCATTTATCCCATCATTCTGTGTAAACCAAAGTTGAGATGTGCAGAGGTAGGGCCAAGGCAGCAGAAGGAAAGCAGCAATAATGGGTTGTGATATCAGCAGTAATGCCTTGATGACTGCATGGAAGGAGGGCCAGCTTTACTCTGCCAGAATGGGGACAATAATAATCATTAAATATCTGGTTAGTAATGAAGTTAATAAAGTGCAAAAAATAAGATCACTTGGGGGCTGAAGGGGCAGGTAACGACCAATTTGACCCGTTTTTTTGTGTAAGGGTGACCATTCCCTTAAATCTGCAGCATTGATGTTTTCTAACTGTAGTAGAGCAAGTAAAAGGTTGTCATCTGATTGGTTTGTGACCTCTTAATTAAATTAAGCAGTGTAACAAATATTCAGAATGGGTTACGGGAAGTAATTGTTAAGCTATGTCGACATGTGAAATGGGGGTCAGTTGTGTTGGAACCTGATTGGCTTAGGCCAACCCAGACAATGGCAAACCACTCTGGTTAAAGAAACAAAATGGCAACTTACATTCCCACATCAACAAATAATATCAGATGTCAAAGGATGGATTCCAACAAGCTTTCCCAGAACTTGGAAAGGAATGAAGGAAGTGTCGGACTCATAGAAGTGATCGGAGCAGCCATACCGATGGGTGGAAAAACAAAATTCAATATTGACATTACTTATATACTAGGGAATGAAGAAAACAGGACTAAGAGACTTGACTTTAACAGGACCATAATCCTATAATTGTTTGCAGAAACTCGTTTGGGGGCCTGGTGTACCACACCGAAATAAAACAGAGCTTACCATATTTAAAGCTCAGGGCCAAGCCTGTAACTGCTTTGTCTCCTGCAATCTCAATACAGAAAAATAAAAAGATTAATACCCCTTCTTTCACCGTACCAACAGTTGATACAGAGGAAGACAAAAAAACTTTAAAGGGGGAACAAAATGGCAAGTCCTTTTCACTTCCTTAACGGAACTGTATTTTCTCTGCACTGGGCAATGTTTTCTTAGGATATTACCAGGTATCAGGACCTTCCATACTCGGGTTGGTTACCTTGACGTGGTTGTAAGGCGTTGGCATTAGCATGGATACGGGGTATTATGATAATGGGGCCCAAGGGAAGTGAATTGATATCTTTTTTTGTTTGTATGTGTGTTTGTTCTAATGTTTTGGTCAGATCAGTAGCATTCCACTCTTTGTTATAAAGTAATTTGCCACAGGAGTGATCCCCAAGCCCCCCTTTGTCTAGAAAGTATAATAGACAATGTACTAGAGAGGTGATGACGAGACGTAAAACTAGAGAAGAATGTACTAGACAGTAAACTAGAGAACGTACTAGGACATTTAAAACTAGAGAGTGTACGAGACAGTAAAAACTAGAGAGTGTACTAGACAGTAAACTAGAGAATGTACTGACCGTAAAAACTAGGGATTGTATAGATAGTGAAAACTAAAGAAGTACTAGAAGTAAAATAGAGTGTATAGCATTAAACTAGGAGGAATTTGCTTACTAGACAGTAACTAGAGATTGCACTAGAAGTGTAAATAAAGAATGTAATAGATAGGAAATAGAGAGCCTGTACTAGACAGTAAACTAGGAAGGTACTAGGACAGTAAATAAGGGGAGCAATGTTACATAGCCATTAAACGAGAGAATGGACTAGACAGCACAAAACTAGAGAGTCTACAAGACCCGTAAAACTAGAGAATGTTACTAGACAGTAAAATAGAGAGGTCGTAGGGACAGTAAAAACTAGAGTGTAGTAGACCGTAAACGAGAGTGTAGTAGACCGTTAAAACGAAGAGAGTGTTAGTTAGCCGTAAACGAGAGCGTGTAGTAGACAGTAAACTAGAGAGACAGTAAACTTGAGGTGGTGCATCCCTTGAAACACGTGGACGTGTCTGTAGGGTTAGGATGTATGTATTAAATAAAAAGATACAAAAACTCTGCCTTTATGTGCTGCCACTACAAACCTCACCTAAATTACCACTGCATGCTGGGAATTGTAGATTTAATCGTTCACTATACATATACACTTAATTTTTAAAATCCTATGAAATTCCCTTCAAACATCCGAGCCCACTGGTTTAAAGACAAGTAGCCACAGTCACTTTCCCTCCCCATGGTGGGACAAACAACAACCAAAAACTCAAGAGAGAGAAAACCTTGTCCCTGATAGCCACAGGAGCTGTAAGACGGATTTGCACTGACTCAGACCCCCTCCTCTCCGGGCGTCTGGCTAGACACAATTCAGGTGAATGTGAACACTGTACAGGATCACAGATAACAATAGTGATCCCACGGACACTGTATAGGGATTACAAGATACAATAGTGATCCAACGGACACTGTATAGTGATTACAGATCAATAATGATCCCACAGACACCCGTATGGGATTACAGATACAATAATGATCCCACACGGAAAACGTATAGGGATTACAGATTACAATAAGTGATCCAACGGACACTGTATAGTGATTACAGATTACGAATAAGATCCCACAAGACACCGATAGGGATTACAGTACAATAGTGATCCCACGGACACTGTTAGTGATTTACAGAGTACAATAGTGATCCCACGGACACTTTGTATAGTAATAACGATACAATAAAGATCCACGGAGACTGTAAAAGGGATGAGATACAATAGTTATCCCACGGGACACGTATAGTGATTACAGATACAATAATGATCCCACAGGAAACCGTATAGAGATTACAGATACAATTAGTGATACCACGGGACACTGTATAGTTAATTAAAGATTACAATAAAGATCACACGGAGACTGGTAAAGGGATTAGATACAATAGGATCCCACGGGACACGGTATAGTGATTACAGATACAATAATGATTCCACAGACACCTATATGGATTAAAAGATACAATAGTGATCCCACGGACACTGTATATAGTGATACAGATACAATAGTGATCCCACGGACACTGTTATAGTAATTAAAGATACAATTAAAGATCCACGGAGACTGTAAAGGATTAGATAACAATAGTATCCGACGGACCACTGTATAGTGATTACAGAGATACAATAAGAATCCCACAGACACCGGATAGGATTACAGCTATAATAGTGATCCCACGGACACTGTATAGTAATTAAAGATACAATAAAGATCCCACGGAGACTGTAAAGGGATTAGAACAATAGTATCCCACGGACACTGTATAGTGATTACAGATACAATTAATAGATCCCACAGACAACCCGTTATAGGATTACAGATTACAATAGTGATCCCACGGACACTGATCGTGATTACAGATTACAATAGTGAATCCCACGGGACACTGCTATCGTAATTACAGATACCAATAAAGATCCCCCGGAGGACTGTAAAGGGTATTAGATACAAAGTTATGCCCACGGAACACTTATAGTGATTACGATACAATAATTGATCCACAGACACGTTTTAAAATTTAGGATACCGATACAATAAGTGATCCCACGGACACTGTATAGTGAGTACAGCTACAATAATGATCCCACAGGACACTGGTATAGGGATTACAGATAATAAAATAGTGATCACACAGGCACTGTATAGGGATAGCAAACAAACAGATGTACAGGGCAGCAGGTCCTTAGTCTTTAACAGGCTCAGATATGTGAAGGTTCACCAAGCCTCACTAAAGTAGCAACAAATTGTCACACAAGAAGCAAAGTAGCAGGTGCCAACGGATTTATTGGAGATCCAGCAGACATTACAGAAATGACATGCCCAACACATTATATACAAAAATGTAGCACACATAATCCTCCTGCCTCCCATTATTTTACATAGGTGGTGCCTACACTTCTGTATTAATGGTGTTGAGGCATGTCATTTTGTAATGCACCTGAAGAAAGACCACACTGGTCTGAACACATGTTTGCACTTTGGCTCTGGTGTGACATTTGGTCACTGTATAGGATTACAGCCTATATAGTGATGCACATTGGACACTGTATAGGGATTAGAGATACATAGGATCTCTAAGGGACAATGTTATGTAATACAGATTACTGTTATGTGTAATTACCGATTTACAATAGTAACTCGCACGGACACTGTATAGTAATTCCAGATACCATAGTGCCAACATAGAAATGTATAGTGATTAGAGGTTACCTAAGGGATCACACGGACAGTATAGGGGGATTACATATACAAGTGATTTATGGGCACATTAGGGATACAGATACAATAGTGATCTATGGACACTGTGTATGTGATTATAGAAAAATAGTGATCTATTGGACACTATAGTGATTACAGATACAATAGGATTCATGGCACACTTGAATAGTGATACAGATACAAATAGTGATCCCACAGATACTGTCTAGGGATTAAAGAACAAATAAGTGACTCATGGACACGCTTGTATAGTGATTGACAGATACAATAGGGATCCCACACCACTGTATCGTAGTACAGATACTATAGTAATCACATTGGACAGTCTAGGGAGTAAAGTACAGAATATAATAGTGATCCACATGGACATGATAGCGGAGTTACAGATACAATATTGATCCCCACGGACTTGTATCAGTGAGTACAGATACAATAGTGATCACATGGACACTATATTAGTGCTTAGGTCTCTATGGTATGTTACCTGTCCGAGATCGGAGGTCTCTTTGTATTGTTTGTCTGTGAGGATCATAGTTCTCTATGGTATTCCCTCTTAGAGATCGCTAGTTCTATTGGTATGGGTACATGTCAGGATCGCTAGTCTCTATGGTATGGTTACTGTCAGGGATCGCTGTTCTCTAGAGTATTGTTACCCGTCATGGATCGAGTTCTTATGGTATTGTTACCCGTAGGATCACTAGGTTCTCTGTATGGTTACCCGTAGGATCGCTAGTTCTCTTGGTTGGGTAAACCGTCAGGAGCGCTAGTTCTCTATGGTTATAGTAGTTACCCGCAGGATCGCTAGTTTTCTATGGTATGTTACCTTTAGTTAGGATCGCTAGTTCGTATGTATTGTTACACCATCAGGATCGCTAGTTCTCTATGTAATTGTTACCTGTCAGGACGCTAGTTCTCTATTGGTATGGTTATCCGTCAGGATCGCAGTTCTCTATGATATTGTTACCCATCAGGATCGCTAGTTCTTATAGTATTGTTACCTCTTAGGATCGCTAGTTCTCTATGGCTTTCTTTACCTCTTAGAATCCAACTAGTTCTCTATGGTATTGTTACAGCTTAGGATCGCTAGTTCTCTATGGTATTGTTACCTCTTAGGATCGCATAAGTTCTCTATGGTATTGTACCTGTAAGGATCGCTAGTTCTCTATGAGTATTGTGACCTCTAGGATCGGCTAGTTCTCTATGGTATTGTTACCTGTCAGGATAGCTAGTTCTCTATGGTTATTGGACCGGTCAGGGATCAGTAGTAGTTCTCTTATAGTATTGTTACCCGTCAGGGATCGCTAGTTCTCAGGGTATTCATTACCATCAAGATCGTAGTCTTTATGGGATTGTTACCCCCAGGATCAATAGGGTTCTTATGGTTGGTTACCAAGTCAGGACGAATAGAGTTTTCTCTTATATGGTATGGTTACCCATCAGAATCGGTTAGTTTCTCTAGGTGTATTGTACCAGTCAGGATCGCTAGTTATCCTATGGTTATGTTAGCAATCAGGATCGATAGGTAACTCTATGGTATTGTACCCATCAGGATCGATGAGTTCTCTATGGTATTGTTAAGGCGTCCAGGATTCCGATTAGTTCTCTATGGTATGTTACCCGTTCAGGACGTAGTCTCTATGGTATGTTAACCGTCAGGATTGTATTTCTCGAGTGGTAATTGTTACCTCTTCGGCGTCGCTAGTTTTCTCTATGGTATTTTACTCTTAGGATCGCTAGTTTATCTTTGGGTAGTGTTATTAAGTTCTCTTTGGTATTGTTAACCTGTCAGGATCGCTAGTAGCTAAACACTGATTATAACTGATGACATAGCTAAACACTGATTATAACTGATGACATAGCTAAACACTGATTATAACTGATGACATAGATAAACACTGATTATAACTGATGAATAAATAGCAATAGTAAATTAGTGTAAATGGCTCAGGGACCTGGGAAATGGTCTGGGAAACACATACATATAACTTCTAAAAAAATATTTCTTCACATATAAGCTATTTTCGAATACTGGAAATTGCGGGTTCACGCATCGCTATTTCTCTAATGTTTGGAATTGAGAATTCTCGTATTCTATATCTCTCGAAATTTGCCTGGATATTTAATAATTTCCTAGTATTCGATTTAGAAAGTCTGGGAAAAGTTTCATGATATGAAAAATACAAGAGTTTAAAAATTTCTGTCCCAACCAGGTTTGAATCAGAACAGGACTTCATTTGTACTGATGACATAGCTAAACGCTGATTATAACTGTTGACATTGCTAAACACTGATTATAACTGATGACATAGCTAAACACAGATTATAACTGATGACATAGCTAAACACTGATTATAACTGATGACATAGCTAAATATTGATTATAACTGATGACATAGCTATACACTCATTATGAATGATGACATAGTTAAACACTCATTATAAAGGATGACACAGCTAAACGCTGATTATAACTGATGACAGCTAAATGCTGATTATAACTGGTGACATAGCTAAACAACGATTAGAACTGATTACATAGCTAAACACCGATTATAACTGATGACATAGCTAATCACTGATTATAACTGATGACATACGTAAAAAACTATTATAACTGATGACATAGCTAAACACCGATTAGAACTGATGACATAGCTAAACACTGATTATAACTGATGACATTGCTAAACACAGATTATAACTGATGACATAGCTAAACACCAGTTATAACTGATGACATACCTAAACACCGATTACAACTGGTGACATTGCTAAACACTGATTATAACTGATAATATAGACAAAAACAGATTATAACTGATAACATAGCTAAACACTGATTACAACTGATGACATAGCTAAAAAACAATTATAACTGATGACATACCTAAACACCGATTATAGCTGGTGACATTGCTGAACACTGTTTATAACTGATAACATAGACAAAAACAGATTATAACTGATAACATAGCTAAACACCGATTATAACTGATGACATAGCTAAACACCGATTATAACTGATGACATAGCTAAACACTGATTATAACTGATGACATAGCTAAACACCGATTATAACTGATGACATAGCTAAACACTGATTATAACTGATGACATAGCTAAACAACGATTATAACTGGTGACATAGCTAAACACTGATTATAACTGATAACAGACAAAAACAGATTATAACTAATAACAGCTAAACACTGATTATAACTGATGACATAGCTAAACACAGATTATAACTTTTGACATAGCTAAACACTGATTATAACTGATAACAAAGCTAAACACGGATTATAACTGATGACCTAGCTAAACACTAATTATAACTGATGACATAGCTAAACACTGATTATAACTAATGACAGCTAAACACTGATTATAATTGATGACATAGCTAAACACTGATTATAACTGATGACATAGCTTAACACTGATTATGACTGATGACATAGCTAAACATGGATTATAACCGATGACATAGCTAAACACTAATTATAACCGAAACTGGCGAGTTCTGTTCCAAAAAAAGATTTCGGATTTTCAAAAAAAAAAAATGGACCCGGACCCATAGAATGTAAAAAAATCCAAAATATTCCAATTAAATTTAAATAGCAATAGTAAGTTAGTGTAAATGGCTCCGGGACCTGGGAAAGGGTCTGGGAAACACGTACATAAAACTAAAACTTAGGGAAAAAAAAGACTTTCTTTACACGTGAGCTATTTTTGAAAATTTTAAATCAGGGCTCACGTATTTGCTATTTCTCCCATGTTCGGAATCCAGGGTTTACGTATTTAAAATTGAGGGTTTTCATGTTCTATATTTCTATATATATGTTCCGGCAGAACCTCGGAACCAGGTTTGACTCACAACCTGACTTCATCCTTACTGATCACTAAGCATGGATTGAACTCGAACTCGAACTCGGGCCAAACTTTACAACTCGAACTGTTCGAACTAGTTCTGGCTTGAACTAGTTTTCCGAATTTGCGGCTGTATTTTCGATAATTATCGAATTTACGAGCTGTTCGATTTTCGGTAATCCTTAAATGTATCATTCGGAAACCTTTGAATGTGTCGGTCGATTTCGGTAACCCTCGAATTTAGCATTTGTTTTCGGTAACTCTCAAATTTAGCGTTTATTTAACCCTCCAGTGTAGCTGCCGATTTTCTGTAACTCTCGAAAGTATCGCTCGGTAACCCTCGAATGTAGTGGTTGATTTCTGAAACCCTCAAATTAAGCATTCGTTTTCAGTAACCCTCGAATGTAGTGTTTATTTTCTGTAACCCTTGAATGTAGCTGCCAATTTCGGTAACTCTCGATTTTGGTGATCCTCAAATTTAGCATTTGTTTTCGGTAACCCTGGTATTTAGCATTCGTTTTTGGTAACCCTCGAATGTAGCGTTCATTAACCCTAGAATTGTCCATAACCCTCGAATGTAGCATTTGGGAAAACCCACAGTATAGACATAGCTAAGACCCTCACAACAGTACTCCTAAGTCCCCCAACTCAGAAAAAACCCTAAAGGAGGTAACACAAAAAGAGCAAAAACAGTGTGAGGTAGTACCCAAACAATAATAAAAATATATATATTATAATTTATCACATGCATATAAATATAAGAGTAGTATTCAAATAATATGAGCAGGCTAGCTTGCTTAATAAAAATCCTAAAAATGGCATACATAAAGTACATAAAATAGCCCAAGAGAAAATGTACAAATATCAAAAAATCTCAAAACACTACCTAATAGGAGTGTAAAAAAATATCACTAATAAGCAGCTACAACTAAGCGGCACTAAAGTTAAAGTCTGGGCTCAAGAGATTCATCTGCAGAATAGGGGATCCAGCTGGACCGAGTCTATCCACAAGGACCAAAAAACACAATTCCACTGGTGTGTGCACACTCACGCTCAATCAAGGAGTGGATAAAAGTATAAATAGAAAGTGCAGTAAGGGCTAGGCACTTACGCAATTTTCTTGCGTTTGCGCATGCGTTTTTTCTCGATCATTGGAATCGCAGCAACGCACCGAAAACGTGCGCTTTCGGGTGCGATGCGATTGCACTTTGCGTTCCACGTTTTAAATTGCAATCGCATGCGTTTTTCTATATGTAACGAAAAAAACGCATGCGCAAACGCAACAAAATCGCACATGAAATCGCATGCGATTAGTCTCCCATAGACTATAATAGGTTTGTTTCCGAACTACCGAACTTTTACTGAAGTTTGCTGCAATCCTTTTTCGAAGCACATGCAGTCCACATTTTTTATGCGAATTGTATGCTCCCTGATAATGGATTATTGCCAAAAAAAGGGATAGGCCACACTAATTGGCTTTTAAGAACGATCCAATGGTGCTTTTAGAAGCGCACACTAGTGTGGGTCTATTGATGTGGACACAGTAGTGGGCTGCGCATGCATTCCACATTTTATTTGAGCAATCACATGCGCTCCGATTGCGCAACATTGCATGATTGCAACTCGCACACACGTGTACCGATAACGTGCACGCAGGAGCGCATTGTAGTATAGCCTCAGCCTAAGGACACTAGTAGGCCAATTGATGTTGGTGTGCATTGCTGCTGGTGCGATCCCTTAAACGGAGCGCATGCAAACGTTTTTGCACAATCACAGTGCACAGCAACACGCACAAGATGGTAATGTGTGCGCTAGTGTGCCCATTTTCGGTGCGCTGGTGAGCGCTTAAGTGTAGACACACTATAATGCGTAGTAGCGTGCTGGAAATGCGTAAGCAAATGATAGCGTGTGAGAGGAGAGCTGGCAATGATGTTTCCTGAGATTTTTCCTGATTACTCCTGGGAGTTAGTGACTTTGTTACTGCTCTCAGTGATGTTAGAGTATAAAAGACGCAGAAGCAGCAGAAGAAGATTCTGGGTGCACCTTTTTGGTCTTTAATCATTGCTGAATATGTGTCCCATTCCTCTTCATATAATTCTTTCCCAATATCTCTCCAAATCTGTCTGATTCTGTTGTTGTCTTTGTATTGTGTATGAGTTTTATCATACAATTGTGGGTACTGCTGTATCCTCTGTACACAGAGATTTTTTGGTGGCGGCCATGACAATCACAGTCCCACAACTTTTGCAAAACACAAGGTGCAAAACCAATGTCCACAACAAACCTGCTACAACCTCCACAGCCCGACTACGCCCTAAACAGGAAATGGAAGTGACATCACTGGAAGAATTCTGGTTAAAACGCGGAAAAACGGAGTAAAATCGCGTCGATGTCCGTTTTTTTTGCGCTTCCATAGATTTTCATTGTTGCGCGTTGCAGACACAAACGGAGCAAAAATGGTGAACGCGCGCGTTGTGACAACGGATCGCAACGCATTGCTCATAGTGGGGCATACTTGTTGCGATTTACATTCTAATGTATGTGTCATTGCGCATCGCAAATCGCATCGCAAATCGGATCGCAAATCGGTGTAAAAACACGTAAGTGGGGCCTATACCTGAGTGTCTCCGGTGCGCTGTGATTGTGCAATTGGAGCACATGCTAATGTGCAATAAAATGCAGACCACGCTCCGATTAGCGGATCACAGGGCAGTGCACTTGTGGATAGACCAATTGGCCAACACTAGTGTGTCGGAAAAAGGTTAAAGCACGCTAGTGTGACCTTGCCCTTACGCGCTCCATTGTGGCTGTGCATTTTACGCGTTACCGTGTGCTGTCGCAGTGGTAGGAATACTGATTGGTACACCATCCTATAAATGGTATAATATATGCTGGTTTGGGGTACTAACACTTGGTTTGGAATTATGTGTAAAGACCGCCATCACGACCATTTGACCACTGCCCCATCGTTCATTCATCGCCCGACCCTTTCCATGATTCCGTAGGACTAAAATTCATACTGACAGTTTGCAGAACTTCTGACTCTTAAGTTCCAACCCGGGTGCCGCTGGTAAATGTAGTTCAGTGGGACATTAAAAGACATGCCAGGAATCGCCGAACGACTCCAAATCCCAGAAGGCTTTGCTCTAGCGTATGAGTCACATGTTTTAATAAAGGAGGAGCCGTAGGGGGAAGGAGATGGAAAGTTGCTGGTGGATCAGGATTGTTATAGTCGGACCGACCTGAGCGCTCTCCCCACCCAGCGATGGAGTCCGACCGGCTACTCAGTCCCATAGAGAGGAGCTGGAGCGTCAACCCGAACTTCGGCTCTATAGAACGTACCGGGTCCTGTAGCTCCAACGGGTCATCCGGAGGGACCTGCACTGAACCCCACGGTGGGACCATGTAGGAGAGAGGTGTTTAGTCAAGGGGCTGCTAAACTGCAACTATTATATAACTTGTATTACTATAGAACTATTATATTACTATTACATTACTATAGAACTATTATATTACTATTATATCATTACTATATTACTATAGAACTATTATATTACTATTATAAAACTATTATTACTTTAGAACTATTATATTACTATTATTACTATAGAAATATTATATTACTATAAAACTATTACTATTATATTATAGAATTATAACTATTCATTAGTATTACTAATTATCACTTCATTATTATCACTATTCATTATTACTACTGATTATTATTACTACTGATTATTATCACTATTCATTAGTATTACTAATTATCACTATTCATTATTACTCCTGATTATCACTTTTTATTAGTATCACTATTCATTAGTATTACTAATTATCACTATTCATAATTCTCTATTCATTAGTACTACTGATTACCATCTCTATTCATTAGTATTACTTATTATCACTATTCATTATTACTACTGATTATTATCACTATTCATTATTACTACTGATTATTATCACTATTCATTATTACTACTGATTACCACTATTCATTATTATCACTATTCATTATCACTATTCATTAATATTACTAATTATTAACATTATTCATTATTACTACTGATTATCACTACATAGTAACATAGTAATTAAGGTTGAATAAAGACATACGTCCATCAAGTCCAACCTATTCACTTTTTTTTACCTAACAGTTGATCCAGAGGAAGGCAAAAAACCCCAGCTAAAAAGGGGGAAAAAATTCCTTCCTGACTCCAAACGGCAATCGGAATGTATCCCTGGATCAACCAGATCTATATGCATTAATACCAGTAATTCTCAATATTTTTTAGTTTTAGAAACTTATCCTGGCCTTTTTAAAGCTATTCATTGAACTTGCCATTACCACATCTGCCGGAAGACAGTTCCACAATTTCACCGTTCTCACTGTAAAGAAACCCTTCCTAACCTGAAGATGAAACTTCTTTTCTTCCAACCTTAGAGGATGTCCACGTGTCCTCTGATATGACCTATTAGTGAACAATGCACCAGAGAGTTCATTGTATGGCCCATTAATATATTTGTATAAGGTAATCATGTCCCCACGCAAACCTCGCTTCTCCAATGTAAACAGCCCTAACTTGTCTAATCTGCCTGCATATTCGAGCCCCTCCAGAGTTATTTATGGTGTAGGTGGCACAGGGATTATTAAATCCCAAATGCATCACCTTACATTTATCAACATTGAATCTCATCTGCCATTCTGCTGCCCATTTTGATAATCTATCTAGGTCTGCTTGCAGCACTTGCACATCATTGGAAGTTTCCAAAGCTCTGCATAGTTTAGTGTCATCAGCAAATACTGAGACCTTGCTCTCAATGCCCTCTTCTAAGTCATTTATAAACAGATTAAACAGAAGCGGCCCCAGTACAGAACCCTGAGGCACTCCGCTTAGAACTTTAGACCACATAGATGTAGCTCCATTAACCACCACTCTCTGTTTGCGGTCCAATAACCAGTTTTCTATCCATGAACAAATGTTTTCTTCAAGGCCAACATTCCTCAGTTTATACATTAGTCGCTTATGTGGCACAGTATCAAAAGCTTTTGCAAAATCCAAATGTACCACATCCACTGCTGTGCCTGAATCTAGCTTCTTACTCACTTCTTCATAAAAACCAATTAAATTTGTCTGGCATGATCTATTTCTCATAAATCCATGCTGACTACTACTAATAAGATGATCCCTGGAAACAAAGTCAAGGATATGATCCCTTAACAAGGTTTCCATCACCTTCCCTACCACTGATGTTAGGCTTACAGGTCTATAGTTTCCAGGCTGTGAACGACTACCTTTTTTGAATATTGGTATTACATTGGCTTTTTTCCAATCCAGCGGCACATCCCCAGACAAAAGCGAATCTGTAAAGATGAGAAACAGTGGTCTAGATAGAACTGAACTAAGCTCCTTTAAAATCCGAAGATGCAATCCATCTGGTCCTGGCGCTTTATTGATATTAACCTTGTCTAATTGTTTCCGTACAATATCCTCTGTTATCCAATGTGAAAACTCTTCATTTCTTCCCTGCATATTATTACAATCCCTACTGTAAGGACAAGGATTCTCAACAGTAAAAACCGATGTAAAAAAACGGTTTAGCAGATTAGCCTTTTCGGCATCCTCTACTACCACCTCAGCTCCATTATTTAATGGTTCCACATTCTCAGCACTATTCATTATTACTACTGATTATTATCATTATTCATTAGTATTACTATCTATCACTCTTCTTTATTACTACTGATTCCCGTATATACTCGAGAGTTTCAGGGTTTAAAATTAGCCTGAAAACCTAACCTCAGCTTATACTCGGGTCAAGTCCTAATTTAGATCCAAATGCTGCAATTGCAGGTAGTAACCAGTAGGTGGTGCTGTGTTAAAAAACCCTTCACATGCATAGAAACAGGAGTTACAGGAGCAGCTGATCTGCCTTTACACTCCTTCCTGTTTCCTGTAGTCTGGCTGCTGGACTCACTCAGCACTGTCACTGGTCATTTGGATGCTGGAAATCTGATGGATCTTCTCAGTTTGGGGCAAAAAATGTCTGCTAGTTTAGTGCAAATGACAGCTTGAATCTACAACTCTCAGGTGACATTTTTAACTATTGGGGTCAGAGAGTCCTTTACTATATGGGGGTCAGAGTGCCCTTTACTATATGGGGGTCAGGAGAATTGTAAATGATGGTAAGCTTAATTAAAAGTTTATTGAACCTTGCCACTCCACATGTTTAGAAACGACAACTCCCAGCAACCAAAGCATGTTTGCAAACATCTGGAGTGCCAAGGAATTGGGGGGGGGGGTGTTACTGGTACTGGATTAGGCTATTTCTGTATGGGATTAATGTATGGGAATTCTGCTGTCCATTTAAAGGGCAACTTAAGCCACAAAACAATACTGAATCAGCGGCAGTAGTGGTGATAATTTGTACCCTCGGCTTATACTCAAGTCAATCAGTTTTTACACATTTTTCTGGTAAAAATAGGAACCTCGGCTTATACTTGGATTGACTTATACTCAAACCAGGCAAACCAACATTGGTTTGAAATAAAGGGAACCTTCTCCTGCAAATCATCCAATGTGGTATACCTGATTTTATGTTCTTGGTGCCCCTCAGGACTATATGTAGGAGAGACTGGACAGACCCTGAGGCAAAGAATGAACTCTAATAGATTCACAATTAACAATAATAAACGAGATGTCCCTGTGGGTGCCCATTTCTGCAGCCAAGGACACAGCCTGAAAGACCTAAAAGTCACAGTGCTCATGGGAAATTTCAGATCCCTAAAGGAGAGGTTAGAATGAGAATGTAAACTTTGGGAAAAAAAAAAAATTTGGGACTCTTGGCTCAACAAAGATCTAAACTTTGTGTCACTATGGCTCTAATCTTAATGTCATGTAGAGTTAATCAGACTAAACTCTTTAAACCACCCAAACCCATAAATATCTCATTTACACTAGACCCTCCATGGACATGGTGAAGTGTATTTGATTGTTTGTTTAACCTTTGATAATTATTTTATTACTGCCTGTGATCATTGAATGTGTATTTACTGTTTTATTTACGACAGCCATTGCCAGGCAGGCATGGGGGCAAACCATAACATCTGTATAATGTCAGAAAGGCTTTGTTCTAGTATGTATAAAATAGAGTGCTTTACAAGATTCAGTATTGTATCATGCCTGAGGAAGAAGCCTAAGTGCTTTGAAAGCTTGCATTTTCAATCATTTTAGCCAATAAAAGGTATTTTTTTATATCCAAGATGTCTTCACTGATATAAAGGATAATATGACTAAAGGGATGAGGTACTGTCCTTCCTTAACACTATATACTATTATGTCTTTATGCTATAAAGGATAATATGATTAAAGGGATGAGTTACTGTCCTTCTTTAACACTATATACTGTGTCTGTATGCTATAAAGGACATGATTAAAGGGATGAGGTACTTATGATTAAAGGGATGAGGTACTGTCCTTCCTTAACACTATATACTATCATGTATGTATGCTATAAAGGATAATATGATTAAAGGGATGAGGTACTGTCCTTCCTTAACAAGATTTACTATAATGTCTGTATGCTATAAAGGATATGATTAAAGGGATGAGGTAATATTCTTGTTCAGTGCAAATACATATGCTTTTCAGAAAAAGCAGTATTTTTTCATCCCAATGACCTTAATCTGCCAATTCAGCATTGTGTCTGTGTATAAATAAATGCAACCGAAATACTGACTTCCTGTTTGCAGGACCCCTGGTAGAGACCGTTATGGTTTTGCCCTTGACCCAGCGCCTGGGTTGATTCAGTTGCTCAGTAGAGATCTGAGCATCTTTGACCCATCCAACAGCCAATCAGTAGAAATTACTGTTAGGAACATTCCAAGGAAGTGGTGCATCCTGGGAAGAAGAAGGACCGTTAGAACCTAAAATGTCAGCTCACTAATGTCAACAGCAGGGAACAGCAAAGGGTATAAAATCAACTGATTTTTCAAAATGGGAGAGAATATGTAGAATAACTAAGAAGGCATTACACAAACTAACAATTTAACAAATATTGATCATTTCCACTGAACAGTCCCATTAATACTGAATACACACGTTTGGATCCTTTGTCCTAACACTTGCAACCAGTTGCCCACGACGAAGGACCATAGAAGAAACACAATGCAATTTATGTTATGATCAATTGGGGGTAGGGTTATGTAGTCCATACACTGTTCGATGGATACAAAATGGTGTAGATAATCAATATTTCCTGAATAAAAATCAATTAGACCAATTTAAATGCCACATTTGTCAGCTTGAAAGATAACATGGCCCTGCATGGGATCATTTAAACTTTTGATTAAATGGATTTCCCCAGTATCCCTGCCATAAGAAAAATCCTATGACTTGCATATGACCCTAACCCTATGACTTTCTTTGATTGATAAGATCATATGAGAGAAGTTTATTTTATAAAATATTTAAATAAAAAATCTTATTTCAATAAGTTATATAACTTCACATGTGGAACATTGTGATCCTGATACAGGGTAAACTCCTTGAACGAAACACTGACCCCTTTAAATTTGATTGTGCTGGAGGCAGCAGTGAAACAATGATACCATTATATAGTAACCCGGACACCGTCTCTCTGTTCCTTTAACTAGGAGACCTTTATATGTGGGTTAATGTGGGGTTTTGTCATTTTACCAAATTTAACTTTGTGTAGAACATACCCCTTTAAGGAAAATGTAATAAAGACAACAAAGCGGGAGTAAATACCTCTCCCTGGCTGTCTCCTTGCAATATCACAACCGCAACCCAGCAGGACACATCCAAAAATTCCGTAAGGAAGTAAAGCTTTAATAGATTGTAAGCTCTATGGGGCAGGGACCTCTTTCCTCATGTTACATGTTTCAAGCACTTGAACATTTCATGATGCATATACTTATTTATATATTTATGTATTTATATTCCCCACTTTTTGTATTCTATATTGCACAGCGCTGCGTCCCCAAGTGGCACTATATAAATGAACATATACATGCACACATACATTCATTCATAAACGGAAGGATGTTCCCAGTAAAATATACCGGTATATAAAAAATACTAGACCATAAATAGAAATCCCTATTTTAACATAGAGGTTTTCTTTGTTTTGCAGATGGTGAGACAGAAGCACTTTACGCCAAGCAGGCTGTGGTCTTTATTGAAGACGCAATACAGGTGAAGATTTTAATAATCACACATTTTCCGAAAAATAGTTACAGCTTCTTGTGTAATGCATAGAACTTATGTGCAATAAGGAGGATTGAACTGGGCCAATCTAGGAACCAATCACATTTGCGTTACTTGCACTAGAACAGGAAGAAGCTAAATCCAGATTGGACGCTGTGAGGTACAGTTCAGTGAACTCTGGGTTTTATGGTTTCATTAAGGGAGAGGCAACTGTGTGAGAAGTAAACACAATGTTTGTAATATGAGACATGTTTCTGTATTATAAAAGAAAAAACATTTAAAGTTAAAAATAAATACAACAACTTATTTATTCTAAAAACGTTAAGGTTAGGACATAGAAATCCATAGACCAGGAAATACCGATATCTGTGTATTTATGTGCCGTGACCAGATTTTACAAATAAAATATTTATTTTCAATAGAGCAGATGGAGTGTTCCAGAATTACATTAACCATCACCTCTTCTTGGTATAAATAATCTGACCAATGGTTATAAGTAATCGTCATGAAATACATTCTCTTAGCAGTTATTTTATATCCTACTGTCTAATAGGTCATGGGGGTATATGGAAGAACAAGGTAGTGATCTAGGGTGATGAATCGCTCTGTGTATTTAAAGGGCATGTCCACTTGATATAACCACTTTTAATCCAAGGATCCTTAGAGTTGCCCACCCCCAACAGCCTTAATAACACTAAAAAAAAAAAACTTTCCGATATCTGCTTACAGCCCATTCGCTCCCACGACTATCTTCTTCCCTCTCTGCTAACAGAAAACAGCAGAGAGGGGCCGCACTGGCAACCGCGTCTGTGATTGGCTGCCGGCTTTGAAGATAGGCGCAAGAGCGAAGGGCTGTAAGTAAATATCAGAAGGGATTTTTTTTTTTGTGTTATTATGGTGGTTGGGGATGGGCAGCCCTAAGAATACTTATATTAAAATGGATTAACACTAGGAGGAAGGGCAGGGAACTGGGATCCGGAAGGGGGGGGGGGGGAGGCTCCACTGCATGTCAGCATAACAGAAGACAGACACGTTTGGACAGGAAGACAGACAATACTCTTCAGTTTCCTGGACTTTGGACATTGACTGCAAGAGAACCATTAGGAGCAGGAATGTAAGATGAGGATTTTTTGCAAGTACTTGAGCAAATTTTAGATTTGGGGGTGGTCATGCCCTGTAAATGCTTGCCCTTTAAAGGGGATATAATGTTCTGTGATTATGGCAAGGGCAATTCTGGGTCCAGTCTGGAATTATTTATGCACTTTGAAAAAGCTCAAGTGATCCAATTGAATGTGGAGACTTAAGAGTCAGACAATCTGATTGGACCAGGATACAAACTGGTTGTCCAATCAGTTTGTGCTCTCACTCATGCCTAATACTAAACATTGGTAATATTTTATTCTAGTGTAGATTGCGATGTCAGTGGGATGGCAATGAAAATGCATTAATTCAACAATAACAGAACCCAACAAATTCTGCCAATGTAAAAATTCTTATAATGGGTATGTGGGTGCTTCTCCATAATCCTATTGGAAAGTGAATCATTGATTGTAAAACACGGGCAGACATGAGGAATGCATTGTATATATTGTTTATAATTACAGTAACTAAGACGAGAGGAACTGTAGTACATGTCATATTCTTTCTAATGGTGTCATCTGGTGTTAGAAATAAAATATCTTGTATATTCTTTTATTGTGTGTAAGGGCAGGTGGATCAAAATAAATTTTCCCTTTTGTTTACAGTATCGTTCCATAGATCACCGCGTAGACCCAACTTCCCTGTGTCTGTATCGATGGTACTATTCCGATATCTGCCAGTGGTAAGCATCAAGCCATAGACGCCTTTCTCTCCCTGTTGGAGAAGAGAGGGTTCAAATGCAGTTGGTCAATAGAACATTCATTCTGTGGATATTTGCAGTTCTACATATTGTTAAAGTGAAAGTAAATGGTTACTTCAACTCCAGTCCCTCCTTTATTAATCTGTCTGAGGACCTAAAACACTAGCAGGGAGGCAGTCTCCGGTGGTTGAGCAAGTGCTGTGATATGCTTGCATAACTGCTGCAACCTAAGGGTTAAATTTGCGCTAACCAATCTCAAATAGGTTAGCGTGACTTTACGTTAGTTCTGTGGCTCTAGGTAAATATGGGTATAGGTCCTACCTGGAAATGGATTCTCATGGCAGGCGGGCCAATCTAAGTGGCCTTCTATAGGTGGCGCCTCAGTTTTGCCTCCTCCTGCCTTGCTGAAGGAGGAGGCAAAACTGATGCAGCTTTTACTGGGTACATTTTCTACAGATCTACTTTATCCCCAGGGAGTTTAATAGCCCTTTACTTCCCCTTTACCCACTGTATTGCAGTCCAAATCAGAGGCAGACCTCTCTGTTTTTATCAGTTGTTTGGTTTTGGTTATTGCTTGTTTAAAGGAGCAATTTCCATTTCACTTTCTTATACATATAGCTACACATGCCCATTCCTGCAGAGAACCTCAATGTTCCATTCATAAAGAGTACTGCATATAGCACACAGCACTTTCAGACGCTTGTTAGGAGACTTTAGTTCTCGTCTCCTTTCTGTTTATCTTGTGTCGGCCATATTGTAGTAGGCCATATTGTCTAGTCTCAAACATAAAAGTTTCATAATCATTGACAGGGGTGTTCGTTTATTTTGATAGGCTGTGGTAATAACTACAGTAACCAGACAAGGACGCCCTCTGGTCTCCAGCTGTTGAAAAAAAAGTTTTTTTTAATGGCTTAATGCTCGTACACACCCGACGGTGGATCCCCGAGCGCAAGGCACACGGAAGACGAATGGTCGTTTCAGCCAATAATCGCAAGTGTGTATGAGTTTGGTTGAGCATTGTATATATGCATCGACTGTACACACATTAGCAATATAGGGCCAATCCCATTGGTACCGATGAAATTGTCACTAATCTGTGTACCCGGCTTTACTGTCTTGTTTTTATGGATTAACCTTTTATAGAGAAGGGGGTGGTTAGCATTGTGGGTTACTGTCTTGTTTTTGTGGATTAACCCTTTATAGAGACTGGAGTGCTTTGCATTGTGGGTTATGGTCTTGTTTTTGTGGATTAACCCTTTATAGAGACAGGAGTACCTTGCATTGTGGGTTACAGCCTTGTTTTTGTGGATTAACCCTTAATAGAGACTGAAGTGCTTTGCATTGTGGGTTACGTCTTGTTTTTATGGATTAACTCTTTATATAGAAGGGAGTGATTAGCATCGTGAATTACCATCTTGTTTTTATGGATTAACCCTTTATAGAGAAGAGAATGGTTTGCATTGTGGGTTACGGTCTTGTTTTTGTGGATTAACCCTTTTATGGAGACTGGAGTGCTTTGCATTGTGGGTTACTGCCTTTTTTTTGTTTTTTCTAGGAGATATTGAGGTTGGTTGTGTCTCCTGCCCCCAGCACATACAGAGGCCTGTTACAGAGGAGATAGCACGCTGATACACTGTTGGTTTAATTACCTTTTTTTTTGTTTGTTTTTAAGGATTCTGAACTTGAATATATTTGTCAATTTGGCTTTGGCCTTTATAGAGAAGCCTTCGTCCCTCTCCGCCACCTCAGATGTTCGTTACCGTGGAGCTACCTGGGAGCTGCCATGTGGGTTAACAGAGATAATGGAGTTCCTCACTTTCCTAGTGTTTATTGCAGACGTATCTGTAAAGGTAATAAGTAAACCTTGTGATGTGTCTCTTGCCCATGAAGACATTGAATATTGGGTAAACTGTATATGGGAATAGACAATGGTTAAAGACCCTACACATTAAATAATCAAATGTAATAAATTAGGATTGTAAATATCTCCATTTATTTACCCCAATGTAAAAATCTGCCTATAGGTACCTTAAGCTGTTCATACACATAAACTATATTAGGGCAAATCCCCTCAGATCCCATATGGGCAAAAATGATCCACCAATGTTGACGAACTACTACACTCACCCTGTAATAATTTGTTTGACTTGAGAACAAAATAAATGAGTGCAGGGAATGTGCCTTTAAAATTAACTTTAGCTGATCACTTTGATTGGTGAAAACTGTTGTCCAATGACAATCCTCCATTCATTGTGATCTCACTTTACACCTAACACAAGGCCTATGTACAAAACCTCTTCTCTGATCCTTTAATAAATAAAATAAAGCCATGCAAAGCCTTGGGAGTCTTTTGTAAGCTTGTGACAGAATTGGGCAATATGCTTCCTTCATCTTTAACTTCCTGATTGTTTGGGACATTTTCAGCTGTTTTTGTCCTATTAAAGGACAACTACACTGTAAAAAAAATGTTTAACCTTTTGATCTACTGAAGAACAGGAGTTAAATGAGCTACGTCTTACCCGTTCTTCAGTAAAACTTGCAGGAGCGGAGGAAGAACCCGAGCCGATCCAGCGAAGGTAACAATCTCCGACGCGTCCCCAGTCCTTAGTACTGTGTGCACATGCGCAAACAGTGCAAAGGAGCGTGGATGCGATTGAGACTGTCAGAGAAGCTGGCGCTGGATCAATCCACGTTTAAGTTCTTCCTCTGGTCCTGCAAGTTTTACTGAAGAATGGGAGGTAAGACGTAGCTCATTTACCTCCTGCTCTTCAGTAAAACAGTAAAAAGGAAAGTTAAAAAAAGCAATGGACATACCCTTTAGTTAATAAAGTTGAAGGAGTTGAATCATTTCATTGAGGAACTACAGCACGTACAGTTTTCATCTGCCTGGTGAGAGTTCCGGGCTTTTTTTTTATGACAGATAGTGCTGAAGCCAGGAGGATGCCTGTTCTTGTGCTTGTGCTCTTCACAGAAATGATATTAGGAGGTAGGAATTACCACTCCTACTTCCCTGTCCCAGGTACTTTTCATTTTAATGGCTATTTAAAAAAAGATAGGCATTATTGTTCTCCTTTAATGTACACAGCGTACAAAGCTTTTATGAGTTGCTCACAAATAGTAGCAGGATATGGCCCCCTAAGGTTGGGTACTCACAGGGCAATAATTCCATCTGATGGGTATCTCGGACATTTGGGTCAAAATATCTTTTGGGTACGATTTTAGTAATTTTTCTGTCCTAATCAGACAAATGTTCAATTGGAGTGTTACCGATGGGATTAAAAAAAATTCAAAAACTAAAAAAAAGAATCCGTGCATGTTCCTGTATAATAGAATATTATCAGATGCATTTAAAACAAGCTGTAGTTTAGGTTGAGATGTACAGTTTGACAGGAGCATTCTCACAGAGATGAGAAGGTTTAAATCCGTTACAGAATTTACTGTTTGTTTGACCTTTTCTTTTTCAGAGCTATCTAGTTTTCTTACACATATAAGCTATTTTAGAATACTGGGAAAATTGCGGGTTCACGCATCGCTATTTCTCTAATGTTTAGAATAGAATATCTCGATTCTATATTCTCGAAATTTGCCTGGATATTTAATAATTTCCTAGTATTCGATTTAGAAAGTCTGGGAAGTTTCATGATATGAAAATACAAGAGTTTAAAAATTTTGTCCCAACCAGTTTGAAGTAAACAGGACTCATCGTAAGATGACATAGTACTGATATAACTGAATAGCTTAAACGTAACTGATGACATAGCTAAACGCTGATTTATAACTGTTAGACATGCTAACACTGATTATAACTGATACTGCTCTAAACAGATTATAACTGATGACATAGCTAAACATAGCATTATAACTGATGACATAGCTAAATATTGATTATAACTGAGGGACATAGCTATACACTCATATGAATGATGACATAGTTAAAACACTCATTATAAAGGATTGACACAGCTAAACGCTGATTATAACTGATGACAGCTAAATGCTGATTATAAACTGGGTGACATAGCTAAACAACGATAGAACTGATTACATAGCTCAAACACCGATTATAACTGATGACATAGCTAAACACTGATTATAACGTGACTAGTAATCACTGTTATAACTGATGACATACGTAAAAAACTATTATAAATGATATGAATAGCTAAACCCGATTAGAACTGATGACAAATAGCAAACATGATTATAACTGATGACATTGCCTAAACACAGATTATAACATGATGACATAGCTAAACACCAGTTATAACTGATGACATACCTAACACTGATTACAACTGGTGACATTGCTAAAAACAGATTATAACTGATAACATAGCAAACACTGATTACAACTGATGACATAGCTAAACAACAATTATAATGATGACATACCTAAACACCGATTATAGCTGGGGACATTGCATGACACATGTTTATAACTGATAACATAGACAAAAACAGATTATAACTGATACATAGCTAACGATTACAACGATCAGAGCTAAACACATATAACTGATGACATAGCTAAACACTGATTATAATGAGACATTAGCCTAAACACGATTATATAATGATGACATAGCTAAACACGATTATAACTAGATGACATAGCTAAACCACTGATTATAACTGATGACATAGCTAAACAACGATTATAAACGGTGACATAGCTAAACACTGATTATAACTGATAACAGACAAAAAGATTATAACTAATAACAGCTAACACTGATTATAACTGATAGACATAGCTAAACACAGATTATAACTTTTGACATAGCTAAACACTGATTATAACTGATAACAAAGCTAAACACGGATTATAAATGATGACCTAGCCCTAACACTAATATAAACTGATGACATAGCTAAACACTGAATTATAAAATCAATGACAGCCTAAAACACTAGAGTATTAATTGTTGACATAGCCTAACACTGCGCATTATAACTGGATGACAAGCTTAACACTGATTATGATGACACATAGTAAAAATAGGATTATAACCGATGACATAGCTAAACACTAATTATAACTGAAACTAGCGAGTTCTGTTCAAAAAAAGATTTCGGATTTTCAAAAAAAAAAAATAGACCCGGACCCATAGAATGTAAAAAATCCAAAATATTCAAATTAAATTTAAATAGCAATAGTAAGTTAGTGTAAATGGCTCCGGGACCTGGGAAAGGGTTCTGGGAAACGTACATAAAACTAAAACTTAGGGGAAAAAAAGACCTTTCTTTACACGTGAGCTATTTTTGAAAATTTTAAATCAGGCTCACGTATTGCTATTCTCCACATGTTCGGAATCCAGGGTTTAACGTATTTAAAATTGAGGGTTTTCATGTTCTATATTTCTATATATATGTTCCGGGCCAGACCTCGGAACCAGGTTTGACTCAAAACCTGACTTATCCTTACTGATCACTACAAGCATGGATTGAACTCGAACTCGAAATCGGGCAACATTACAACTCGAACTGTTCGAACTAGCTTCTGGCTTGAACTAGTTTTCCGAATTTGCGGCTGTATTTCGATAATTATCGAATCTACGAGCTGTTCGATTTTCGGTAATCCTTAAATGATATCATTCGGAAACCTTTGAATGTGTGGTCGATTTCGGTAACCCTCGAATTTGCATTTGTTTTCGGTAACTCTCAATTTAGCGTTATTTAACCCTCCAGTGGGAGCTGCCCGATTTCTGTAACTCTCGAAAAGTATCGTCGGTAACCCTCGAATGTAGTGGTTGATTTCTGAAACCCTCAAATTAAGCATTCGTTTTCAGTAACCCTCGAATGTAGTGTTTATTTTCTGTAACCCTTGATGTAGCTGCCAATTTCGGTAACTCTCTGATTTGGTGATCCTCAAATTTAGCATTTGTTTTCGGTAACCCTGGTATTTAGCATTCGTTTTGGTAACCCTCGAATGTAGCGTTCCTTAACCCGAGAATTGTCCATAACCCTCGAATGTGTAGCATTTGGGAAAACCCCCAGTATAGCATGCTAAGACCCTCACAACAGTACTCCTAAGTCCCCAACTAGAAAAAACCCTAAAGAGAGGTTAACACAAAAAGAGCAAAAAAACAGTGTGAGGTAGTACCCCAAACAATAATAAAAATATATAATATTATAATTTATCACATGCATATAATATAAGAGTAGTATTCAAATAATATGAGCAGGCTAGCTGCTTAATAAAAATCCTAAAATGGCATACAAGTATAACAATCAAAATAGCCCAAAAGAGAAATGTACAAATATCACAAAAATCTCAAAACACTACCAATAGGAGTGTAAAAAAATATCACTAATAAGCAGCTACAACTAAGCGGCACTAAAGTAAAGTCTGGGACTCAAAGAGATTCATCTGCAGAATAGGGGATCCAGCTGGCACGAGTCTATCCACAAGGACAAAAAAACACAATTCCACTGGTGTGATGCACACTCACGCTCAATCAAGGAGTGGTAAAAGTATAAATAGAAAGTGCAGTAAGGGCTAGGCACTTACGCAATTTTCTTGCGTTTGCGCATGCGTTTTTCTCGATCCATTGGAATGCAGCAACGCACCGAAAAGTGCGCTTTCGGGTTGCGATGCGATTGACTTTGCGTTCCACGTTTTTACATTGCAATCGCATGCGTTTTTCTATATGTAACGAAAAAAACGCATGCGCAAACGCAACAAAACGCGACATGAAATAGCATGCGATTAGTCTCCCATAGACATAATAGGTTTGTTTCCGAACTACCGAACTTTTAACTGAAGTTTGCTGCAATCCTTTTTCGAAGCACATGCAGTCCAATTTTTATTGCGAATTGTATGCTCCCTGATAATGGATTATTGCCAAAAAAAAAGGGATAGGCCACACTAATTGGCTTTTAAGAGATGCCAATGGTGCTTTAGAAGCGCACACTAGTGTGGGTCTATTATGTGGACACAGTAGTGGGTGTGCATGCATTCCACATTTTATTTGAGCAATCACATGCGCTCGATTGCGCAACATTGCATGATTGCAACTCGCCACACGCGTGACGATAACGTGCACGACAGGAGCGCATTGTAGTATAGCCTCAGCCTAAGGACACTAGTAGGCCAATTGATGTACCACCTAGTGCGCTGGTGTGCATTGCTGCTGGTGCGATCCCTTAAACGGAGCGCATGCAAACGTTTTTTGCACAATCACAGTGCACAGCAACACGCACAAGATGGTAATGTGTGCGCTAGTGTGCCCATTTTCGGTGCGCTGGTGAGCGCTTAAGTGTAGAGACACACTATAATGCGTAGTAGAGTGCTGGGAAATGCGTAAGCAAATGATAGCGTGTGAGAGGAGAGCTGGCAATGAGTTTCCTGAGATTTTCCTGATTACTCCTGGGAGTTAGTGACTTTGTTACTGCTCTCAGTGATGTTAGAGTATAAGAGGCAGAAGAGAGAAGAAGCAGAAGAAGAAGATTCTGGGTGCACCTTTTTGGTCTTTAATCATTGCTGAATATGTGTCCCATTCCTCTTCATATAATTCTTTCCCAATATCTCTCCAAATCATGTCTGATTCTGTTGTTGTCTTGATTTGTGTATGAGTTTTATCATACAATTGTGGGTACTGCTGTATCCTCTGTACACAGAGATTTTTTGGTGGTGGCCATGACAATCACAGTCCCACAACTTTTGCAAAACACAAGGTGCAAAAACCAATGTCACAACAAACCTGCTACAACCTCCAACAGCCCGACTACGCCCCTAAACAGGAAATGGAAGTGACATCACTGGAAGAATTCTGGTTTTTAAAACGCGGAAAAAACGGAAGTAAAATCGCGTCGATGTCCGGTTTTTTTGCGCTTCCATAGATTTTCATTGTTGCGCGTTGCAGACACAAACAGAGCAAAAATGGTGAACGCGCGCGTTGTGACAACGGATCGCAACGCATTGCTCATAGTGGGGCATACTTGTTGCGATTTAATATCTAATGGATGTGTCATTGCGCATCGCAAATCGGATCGCAAATCGGTTGTTAAAAACACGTAAGTGGGGCCTATACCTGAGTGTCTCCGGTGCGCTGCTGTGATGTGCAATTGGAGGAAGCACATGCTAATGTGCAATAAAATGCAGACCACGCTCCGATTAGCGGATCACAGGGCAGTGCACTTGTGGATAGACCAATGGCCAACACTAGTGTGTCGGAAAAAAGGTTTAAGCGCGTAGTGTGACCTTGCCCTTACGCACTCCATTGTGGCTGTGCATTTTACGCGTTACCGGTGCTGTCGCAGTGGTAGGAATACTGATTGGTACACCATCCTATAAATGGTATAATATATGCTGGTTTGGGTACTAACACTTGGTTTGGAAATACGTGTAAAGACCGCCCACACGACCATTTGACCACTGCCCCATCGTTCATTCATCGCCCGACCCTTTCCATGATTCCGTAGGACTAAAATCATACTGACAGTTTGCAGAACTTCTGACTCTTAAGTTCCAACCCGGGTGTGCCGCTGGTAAATGTAGTTCAGTGGGACATTAAAAGACATGCCAGGAATCGCGCGGAACGACTCCAAATCCCAGAAGGCTTTGCTCTAGCGTATGAGTCCACATGTTTTAATAAAGGAGGAGCCGTAGGGGGAAGGATGATGGAAAGTTGCTGGGGGATCAGGATTGTTATAGTCGGACCGACTGAGCGCTCTCCCCACCCAGCGATGGAGTCGACCGGCTACTCAGTCCCATAGAGAGGAGCTGGAGCGTCAACCCGAACTCGGCTCTTTAGAACGTACCGGGTCCTGTAGCTCCAACGGGTCATCCGGAGGGACCTGCACTGAACCCCATGACCAGGTGGGACATGTAGGAGAGAGGTGTTTAGTCAAGGGGCTGCTAAACTGCAACTATTATATAACTTGTATTAATATGAACTATTATATACTATTACATACTATAGAAATATATTACTTATTATCATTCATATTACTAGAGAACTATTATATTACATTATAAAACATATTATTACTTTAGAAACTATATATT
Organism: Hymenochirus boettgeri; assembly: GCA_019447015.1. NCBI lineage: Eukaryota > Metazoa > Chordata > Amphibia > Anura > Pipidae > Hymenochirus > Hymenochirus boettgeri. Next base: position 70,703 of record JAACNH010000801.1, on the reverse strand, counting down.
CTATTATTACTATAGAAAATTATATTACATATAAAACTATTACTATTATATTATAGAATTATAAATATTCATTAGTATTACTAATATCACTTCATTATTATCACTATTCATTATTACTACTGATTATTATTACTACTGATTATATCACTATTCATTAGGATTACTAATTATCATATTCATTATTACTCGATTATCACTTTTCATTAGTATCACTATTCATTAGTATTACTAATTATCACTATTCATAATTCTCTATTCATTAGTACTACTGATTACCATCTTATTCATTAGTATTATTATCACTATTCATTTATTACTACTGATTATTATCAATTATTCATTAACTACTGATTATATCACTATTCATATTACTATGATTATTCCACTATCATTATTATCCACTTAATTATCACTATTGCAGTAATATTACTAATATTAACATTATTCATTATTACTACTGATTATCACTACATAGTAACATAGTAATTAAGGTTGAATAAAGACATACGTCCATCAAGTCCAACCTATTCACCCTCTTATATATATATATATATATATATATATATATATAGATATATATACATATTTTTTTTTTTTTTAACCCTACCTAACAGTTGATCCAGAGGAAGGCAAAAAACCCCAGCTAAAAAGGGGAAAAAAATTCTTCTGACTCCAAACGGCAATCGGAATGTATCCTGGATCAACCAGATCATATGCATTAATACCAGTAATTCTCAATATTTTTAGTTTTAGAAACTTATCCTGGCCTTTTTAAAGCTATTCATTGAACTTGCCATTACCACATCTGCCGGAAGACAGTTCCACAATTTCACGTTCTCACTGTAAAGAAACCCTTCCTAACCTGAAGATGAAACTTCTTTTCTTCCAACCTTAGAGGATGTCCACGTGTCCTCTGATATGACCTATTAGTGAACAATGCCCCAGAGAGTTCATGTATGGCCCATTAATATATTTGTATAAGGTAATCATGTCCCCACGCAAACTCGCTTCTCCAATGTAAACAGCCCTAAACTGTCTAATCTGCCTGGCATATTCGAGCCCCTCCAGAGTTATTTATTGGTGTAGGTGGCACAGGGATTATTAAATCCCAAATGCATCACCTTACATTTATCAACATTGAATCTCATTCTGCCATTCTGCTGCCCATTTTGATAATCTATCTAGGTCTGCTTGCAGCACTTGAACATCATTGGAAGTTTCCAAAGCCTGCATAGTTTAGTGTCATCAGCAAATACTGAGACCTTGCTCTCAATGCCCTCTTCTAAGTCATTTATAAACAGATTAAACAGAAGCGGCCCCAGTACAGAACCCTGGCACTCCGCTTAGAACTTTAGACCACATAGATGTAGCTCCATTAACCACCACTCTCGTTTGCGGTCCAATAACCAGTTTTCTATCCATGAAACAAATGTTTTCTTCAAGGCCAACATTCTCAGTTTATACATTAGTCGCTTATGTGGCACAGTATCAAAAGCTTTGCAAAATCCAAATGTAACACATCCACTGCTGTGCCTGAATCTAGCTTCTTACTCACTTCTTCATAAAAACCAATTAAATTTGTCTGGCATGATCTATTTCTCATAAATCCATGCTGACTACTACTAATAAGATGATCCCTGGAAACAAAGTCAAGGATATGATCCTTAACAAGGTTTCCATCACCTTTCCTACCACTGATGTTAGGCTTACAGGTCTATAGTTTCCAGGCTGTGAACGACTACCTTTTTTGATATTGGTATTACATTGGCTTTTTTCCAATCCAGCGGCACATCCCAGACAAAAGCGAATCGTAAAGATGAGAAACAGTGGTTAGATAGAATGACACTAAGCTCCTTTAAAATCGAAGGATGCAATCCATCTGGTCCTGGCGCTTTATTGATATTAACCTTGTCTAATTGTTTCCGTACAATATCCTCTGTTATCCAATGTGAAAACTCTTCATTTCTTCCCTGCATATTATTACAATCCCTACTGTAAGGACAAGGATTCTCAACAGTAAAAACCGATGTAAAAAAAAGGTTTAGCAGATTAGCCTTTTCGGCATCCTCTACTACCACCTCAGCCCATTATTTAATGGTTCCCACATTCTCAGCACTATTCATTATTACTACTGATTATTATCTTCATTTTCATTGATTACTATCTATCACTTTCTTTTATACTATGATTCCCGTATATACTCGAGAGTTTCAGGGTTTAAAATTAGCCTGAAAACCTAACCTCAGCTTATACTCGGGTCAAGTCCTAATTTAGATCCAAATGCTGCAATTGCAGGTAGTAACCAGTAGGTGTTGCTGTGTTAAAAAACCCTTCACATGCATAGAAACAGGAGTTACAGGAGCAGCTGATCTTGCCTTTACACTCCTTCTCTTCCTGTAGTCTGGCTGCTGGACTCACTCAGCACTGTACACTGTCATTGGATGCTGGAAACTGATGGATCTTCTCAGTTTGGGGCCAAAAATGTCTGCTAGTTTAGTGCAAATGACAGCTTGAATCTACAACTCTCAGGTGACATTTTTAACTATTGGGGTCAGAGAGTCCTTTCTATATGGGGGTCAGAGTGCCCTTACTATATGGGGGTCAGGAGAATTGTAAATGATGGTAAGCTTAATTAAAAGTTTATTGAACCTTGCCACTCCACATGTTTAGAAACGACAACTCCCAGCAACCAAAGCATGTTTGCAAACATCTGGAGTGCCAAGGAATTGGGGGGGGGGGTGTTACTGGTACTGGATTAGGCTATTTCTGTATGGGATTAATGTATGGGAATTCTGCTGTCCATTTAAAGGGCAACTTAAGCCACAAAACAATACGAATCAGCGGCAGAGTAGTGGGATAATTTGTACCCGGCTATAACTCAAGTCAATCAGTTTTTACACATTTTCTGGTAAAAATAGGAACCTCGGCTTTACTTGGATTGACTTATACTCAAACCAGGCAAACCAACATTGGTTTGAAATAAAGGGAACCTTCTCCTGCAAATATCCAATGTGGTATACCTGATTTTATGTTCTGGTGCCCTCAGGACTATATGTAGGAGAGACTGGACAGACCTGAGGCAAAGAATGAACTCTAATAGATTCACAATTAACAATAATAAACGAGATGTCCCTGTGGGTGCCCATTTCTGCAGCCAAGGACACAGCCTGAAAGACCTAAAAGTCACAGTGCTCATGGGAAATTTCAGATCCCAAAGGAGAGGTTAGAATGAGAATGTAAACTTTGGGAAAAAAAAAAATTGGGACTCTTGGCTCAAAAAGATCTAAACTTTGGTCACTATGGCTCTAATCTTAATGTCATGTAGAGTTAATCAGACTAAACTCTTTAAACCACCCAAAACCATAAATATCTCATTTACTAGACCCTCCATGGACATGGTGAAGTGTATTTGATTGTTTGTAACCTTTGATAATTATTTTTACTGCCTGTGATCATGAATGTGTATTTACTGTTTTATTTACGACAGCCATTGCCAGGAAGGCATGGGGGCAAACCATATACATCTGTATAATGTCAGAAAGGCTTTGTTCTAGTATGTATAAAATAGAGTGCTTTACAAGATTCAGTTTGTATCATGCCTGGAAGGAAGAAGCCTAAGTGCTTTGAAAGCTTGCATTTTCAATCATTTTAGCCAATAAAAGGTATTTTTTTATACCAAGATGTCTTCACTGATATAAAGGATAATATGACTAAAGGGATGAGGTACTGTCCTCCTTAACACTATATACTATTATTCTTATGCTATAAAGGATAATGATAAAGGATGAGTTACTGTCCTTCTTTAACACTATTACTGTGTCTGTATGCTATAAAGGACATGATTAAAAGGATGAGGTACTGCCTTCCTTAACACTATATACTATGTCTGTATGCTTTAAAGGATATATGATTAAAGGGATGAGGTACTGTCCTTCCTTAACACTATATACATCATGTATGATGCTATAAAGGATATATGATTAAAGGGATGAGGTACTGTCCTTCCTTACAAGATTTACTTAATGTCTGTATGCTATAAAGGATATGATTAAAGGGATGAGGTAATATCTTGTTCAGTGCAAATACATATGCTTTTCAGAAAAAGCAGTATTTTTTATCCCAATGACCTTAATCTGCCAATTCAGCATTGTTGTCTGTGTATAAATAAATGCAACCGAAAATACTGACTTCCTGTTTGCAGGACCCCTGGTAGAGACGTTATGGTTTTGCCCTGACCCAGCGCCTGGGTTGATTCAGGTGCTCAGTAGAGATCTGAGCATCTTTGACCCATCCAACAGCAATCAGTAGAAATTACTGTTAGGAACATTCAAGGAAGTGGTGCATCCTGGGAAGAAGAAGAAGGACCGTTAGAACCTAAAATGTCAGTCACTAATGTCAACAGCAGGGAACAGCAAAGGTATAAAATCAACTGATTTTTCAAAATGGGAGAGAGAATATGTAGAATAACTAAGAAAGCATCACACAAACTAACAATTTAACAAATATTGATCATTTCACTGAACAGTCCCATTAATACGGATACACACGTTTGGATCCTTTGTCTAACATGCAACAGTTGCCCACGACGAAGGACCATAGAAGAAACACAATGCAATTTATGTTATGATCAATTGGGGGTAGGGTTATGTAGTCCTACACTGTTCGATGGATACAAAATGGTGTAGATAATCAATATTTCCTGAATAAAAATCAATTAGACCAATTTAAATGCCACATTTGTCAGCTTGAAAGAAACATGGCCTGCATGGGATCATTTAAACTTTGATTAAATGGATTTCCCCAGTATCCCTGCCATAAGAAAAATCCTATGACTTGCATATGACCTAACCCTATGACTTTCTTTGATTGATAAGATCATATGAGAGAAGTTTATTTTATAAAAATTTAAATAAAAAATCTTATTTCAATAAGTTATATAACTTCACATGTGGAACATTGTGATCCTGATACAGGGTAAACTCCTTGAACGAAACACTGACCCCTTTAAATTTGATTGTGCTGGAGGCAGCAGTGAAACAATGATACCATTATATAGTAACCCGGACACCGTCTCTCTGTTCCTTTAACTAGGAGACCTTTATATGTGGGTTAATGTGGGGTTTTGTCATTTACCAAATTTAACTTTGTGTAGAACTACCCCTTTAGGAAAATGTAATAAAGACAACAAAGCGGGAGTAAATACCTCCCTGGCTGTCTCCTTGCAATATCACAACCGCAAACCCAGCAGGACACATCCAAAAATTCCGTAAGGAAGTAAAGCTTTAATAGATTGTAAGCTCTATGGGGCAGGGACCTCTTTCCTCATGTACATGTTTCAAGCACTTGAACATTTCATGATGCATATACTTATTTATATATTTATGTATTTATATTCCCCCACTTTTTGTATTCTATATTGCACAGCGCTGCGTCCCCAAGTGGCACTATATAAATGAACAAAAATACATGCACACATACATTCATTCATAAACGGAAGGATGTTCCCAGTAAAATATACCGGTATATAAAAAATACTAGACCATAAATAGAAATCCCTATTTTAACATAGAGGTTTTCTTGTTTTGCAGATGGTGAGACAGAAGCACTTTACGCCAAGCAGGCTGTGGTCTTTATTGAAGACGCAATACAGGTGAAGATTTAATAATCACCACATTTCCGAAAAATAGTTACAGCTTCTTGTGTAATGCATAGAACTTATGTGCAATAAGGAGGATTGAACTGGGCCAATCTAGGAACCAATCACATTTGCGTTACTTGCACTAGAACAGGAAGAAGCTAAATCCAGATTGGACGCTGGGAGGTACAGTTCAGTGAACTCTGGGTTTTATGGTTTCATTAAGGGAGAGGCAACTGGTGAGAAGTAAAACAACATGTTTGTAATATGAGACATGTTTCTGTATTATAAAGAAAAAACATTTAAAGTTAAAAATAAATACAACAACTTATTTATTCTAAAAACGTTAAGGTTAGGACATAGAAATCCATAGACCAGGAAATACCGATATCTGTGTGTATTATGTGCCGTGACCAGATTTTACAAAATAAAAATATTATTTTCAATAGAGCAGATGGAGTGTTCCAGAATTACATTAACCATCACCTCTTTGGTATAAATAATCTGACCAATGGTTATAAGTAATCGTCATGAAATACATTCTCTTAGCAGTTATTTTATATCCTACTGTCTATAGGTCGTAGGGTATATGGAAGAACAAGGTAGTGATCTAGGGGGATGAATCGCTCTGTGTATTTAAAGGGCATGTCCACTTGATATAACCACTTTTAAACCAGGATCTTAGAGTTGCCCCCCAACAGCCTTAATAACACTAAAAAAAAAAACTTTCCGATATCTGCTTACAGCCCATTCGCTCCCAGACTATCTTCTTCCCTCTCTGCTAACAGAAAACAGCAGAGAGGGGCCGCACTGGCAACCGCGTCTGTGATTGGCTGCCGGCTTTGAAGATAGGCGCAAGAGCGAAGGGCTGTAAGTAAATATCAGAAGGGATTTTTTTTTGTGTTATTATGGTGGTTGGGGATGGGCAGCCCTAAGAATACTATTATTATATATACTTATATTAAAAGGATTAACACTAGAGGAAGGGCAGGGAAACTGGGATCCGGAAGGAGGGGGGGGGGGGGGGAGGCTCCACTGCATGTCAGCATACAGAAGACAGACACGTTTGGACAGGAAGACAGACAATACTCTTCAGTTTCCTGGACTTTGGACATGGACTGCAAGAGAACCATTAGGAGCAGGAATGTAAGATGAAATTTTTTGCCAGTACTTGAGCAAATTTTAGATTTGGGGGTGGTCATGCCCTGTAAATGCTTGCCCTTTAAAGGGAATATATGTTCTGTGATTATGGCAAGGGCAATCTGGGTCCAGTCTGGAATTATTTATGCACTTTGAAAAAGCCAAGTGATCCAATTGAATGTGGAGACTTAAGAGTCAGACAATCTGATTGGACCAGGATACAAACTGGTTGTCCAATCAGTTTGTGCTCTCACTCATGCCTATAAAAAACATTGGTAATATTTTATTCTGTGTAGTTGAGCGATGTCAGTGGGATGGCAATGAAAATGCATTAATTCAACAATAACAGAACCCAACAAATTCTGTCAATGTAAAAATTCTTATAATGGGTATGTGGGTGCTTCTCCATAATCCTATTGGAAAGTGAATCATTGATTGCAAACACGGGCAGACATGAGGAATGCATTGTATATATTGTTTATAATTACAGTAACTAAGACGAGAGGAACTGTAGTACATGTCATATTCTTTCTAATGGTGTCATCTGGTGTTAGAAATAAAATATCTTGTATATTCTTTATGTGTGTAAGGGCAGGTGGATCAAAATAAATTTTCCCTTTTGTTACAGTATCGTTCCATAGATCACCGCGTAGACCCAACTTCCCTGTGTCTGTATCGATGGTACTATTCCGATATCTGCCAGTGGTAAGCATCAAGCCATAGACGCCTTTCTCTCCTGTTGGAGAAGAGAGGGTTCAAATGCAGTGGTCAATAGAACATCATTCTGTGGATATTTGCAGTTCTACATATTGTTAAAGTGAAAGTAAATGGTTACTTCAACTCAGTCCCTCCTTATTAATCTGTCTGAGGACCTAAAACACTAGCAGGGAGGCACGTCTCGGTGGTTGAGCAAGTGCTGTGATATGCTTGCAATAACTGCTGCAACCTAAGGGTTAAATTTGCGCTAACCAATCTCAAATAGGTTAGCGTGACTTTACGTTAGTTCTGTGGCTCTAGGTAAATATGGGTATAGGTCCTACCTGGAAAGGATTCTCATGGCAGGCGGGCCAATCTAAGTGGCCTTCTATAGGTGGCGCCTCAGTTTTGCCTCCTCTGCCTTGCTGAAGGAGGAGGCAAAACTGATGCAGCTTTTACTGGGTACATTTTCTACAGATCTACTTTATCCCAGGGAGTTTAATAGCCCTTTACTTCCTTTCCACTGTATTGCAGTCCAAATCAGAGGCAGACCTCTCTGTTTTTATCAGTTGTTTGGTTTTGGTTATTGCTTGTTAAGGAGCAATTTCCATTTCACTTTCTTATACATATAGCTACACATGCCCATTCCTGCAGAGAACCTCAATGTTCCATTCATAAAGAGTACTGCATATAGCAACACAGCACTTTCAGACGCTTGTTAGGAGACTTTAGTTCTCGTCTCCTTTCTGTTTATCTTGTGTGGCCATATTGTAGTAGGCCATATTGTCTAGTCTCAAACATAAAAGTTTCATAATCATTGACAGGGGTGTTCGTTTATTTTGATAGGCTGTGGTAATAACTACAGTAACCAGACAAGGACGCCCTCTGGTCTCCAGCTGTTGAAAAAAAGTTTTTTTAATGGCTTAATGCTCGTACACACCCGAGTGGACCCGAGCGCAAGGCACACGGAAGACGAATGGTCGTTTCAGCCAATAATCGAGTGTGTATGAGTTTGGTGGCATTGATATGCATCGACTGTACACATTAGCAATAGGGCAATCCCATTGGTACCGATGAAATTTCACTATTGTGTACCGGCTTATGTCTTGGTTTATGATTAACTTTATAGAGAAGGGGGTGGAGCATTGTGGGTTACAGCCTTGTTTTTGTGGATTAACATTTATAGAAAAGGTAGTCTAGCATGTGGGTTACAGCCTTGTTTTGTGGATTAACCCTTATAGAGACGGAGTGCTTTGCATTGTGGGTTACGCCTGTTTTTGTGGATTAACCCTTTATAGAGACTGGAGTGCTTGCATTGGGGTTATGGTCTTGTTTTTGTGGATTAACCCTTTATAGAGACAGGTACCTTGCATTGTGGGTTACAGCCTTGTTTTTGTGGATAACCCTTAATAGAAACTGAGTGCTTGCATTGTGGTTACGCTTGTTTTTATGGATTAACCTTTATATAGAAGGGAGTGATTAGCATCGTGAATTACCATCTTGTTTTTATGGATTAACCCTTTATAGAGAAGAGAATGGTTTGCATTGTGGGTTACGGTCTTGTTTTTGTGGATTAACCCTTTTATGGAGACTGGAGTGCTTTGCATTGTGGGTTACTGCCTTTTTTTTGTTTTTCTAGGAGATATTGAGGTTGGTTGTGTCTCCTGCCCCCAGCACATACAGAGGCCTATTACAGAGGAGATAGCACGCTGATACATTGTTGGTAATTACCTTTTTTTTTGTTGTTTTTAAGGATTCTGAACTTGAATATATTTGTCAATTTGGCTTTGGCCTTTATAGAGAAGCCTTCGTCCCTCTCCGCCACCTCAGATGTCGTTACCGTGGAGCTACCTGGGAGCTGCCATGTGGGTTAACAGAGATAATGGAGTTCCTCACTTTCTAGTGTTATTGCAGACGTATCTGTAAAGGTAATAAGTAAACCTTGTGATGTGTCTCTTGCCCATGAAGACATTGAATATTGGGTAAACTGTATATGGGAATAGACAATGGTTAAAGACCCTACACATTAAATAATCAAATGTAATAAATTAGGATTGTAAATATCTCCATTATTTACCCCAATGTAAAAATCTGCCTATAGGTACCTTAAGCTGTTCATACACATAAACTATATTAGGGCAAATCCCCTCAGATCCCATATGGACAAAAATGATCCACCAATGTTGACGAACTACTACACTCACCCTGTAATATTTGTTTGACTTGAGAAACAAAATAAATGAGTGCAGGGAATGTGCCTTTAAAATTAACTTTAGCTGATCACTTTGATTGGTGGAAAAACAGTTGTCCAATGACAATCCTCCATCTGATTGCTCACTTTACACCTAACACAAGGCCTAGTACAAAACCTCTTCTCTGATCCTTTAATAAATAAAATAAAGCCATGCAAAGCCTTGGGAGTCTTTTGTAAGCTTGTGACAGAATTGGGCAATATGCTTCCTTCATCTTAACTTCCTGATTGTTTGGGACATTTTCAGCTGTTTTTGTCCTATTAAAGGACAACTACACTGTAAAAAAAAGTTTAACCTTTTGATCTACTGAAGAACAGGAGTTAAATGAGCTACGTCTTACCCGTTCTTCAGTAAACTTGCAGGAGCGGAGGAAGAACCCGAGCCGATCCAGCGAAGGTAACAATCTCCGACGCGTCCCCAGTCCTTAGTACTGTGTGCACATGCGAAAACAGTGCAAAGGAGCGTGGATGCGATTGAGACTGTCAGAGAAGCTGGCGCTGGATCAATCCACGTTTAAGTTCTTCCTCTGGTCCTGCAAGTTTTACTGAAGAATGGGAGGTAGACGTAGCTCATTTACCTCCTGTCTTCAGTAAAACAGTAAAAAGGAAAGTTTAAAAAAACAATGGACATACCCTTTAGTTAATAAAGTTGAAGGAGTTGAATCATTTCATTGAGGAACTACAGCACGTACAGTTTTCATCTGCCTGGTGAGAGTTCGGGCTTTTTTTTTAGACAGATAGTGCTGAAGCCAGGAGGATGCCTGTTCTTGTGCTTGTGCTCTTCACAGAAATGATATTAGGAGGTAGGAATTACCACTCCTACTTCCCTGTCCCAGGTACTTTTCATTTTAATGGCTATTTAAAAAAAGATAGGCATTATTGTTCTCCTTAATGTACACAGCGTACAAAGCTTTTATGAGTTGCTCACAATAGTAGCAGGATATGGCCCCCTAAGGTTGGGTACTCACAGGGCAATAATTCCATCTGATGGGTATCTCGGACATTTGGGTCAAAATATCTTTTGGGTACGATTTTAGTAATTTTTCTGTCCTAATCAGACAAATGTTCAATTGGAGTGTTACCGATGGGATTAAAAAAAATTCAAAAAACTAAAAAAAGAATCCGTGCATGTTCTGTATAATAGAAATTATCGATGCATTTAAAACAAGCTGTAGTTTAGGTTGAGTGTACAGTTTGACAGGAGCATTCTCACAGAGATGAGAAGGTTTAAATCCGTTCCAGAATTTACTGTTGTTTGACCTTTTCTTTTTCAGAGCTACTAGTGGGTTGGAATGAATTTGTTAAAAGCAAATGGCTCCTGTGTTATATCCTGACCCGTGTGTTTCCATCACGATGGACAATATCTCTGTGCTTCATGTCAAGAGGAAAGTCGGTAAAATGGCAATCGTGCACCGTATGTTTCAGTCGTGTGAAAGCGCACACTCATTTATACTAGGCCAGGACACACGGTGATATGGATAGATTAGACATGTTGATAATTTCCACCAAATTCAGAACATTCCTCTTCAACCCCCTAGATCTATTACTAGTTGGCCGAGTGAGCCCAATAATTTATCTGGCGATCATTGGCGTCGTGCATACATGCTTTGGACAAGCTACCATAAAGTTTTAAATAGTTAACATAGAATTGAATGGTGAATAAAGACATACGTCCATCTAGTCCAACCTTTATATCCTACCCATAATGTCTATAAACAGTTACTAGTAACTAGTATTGGAGGTTGTATAAAGACTAAATCCATCTGTCCAACCTTTATACCCTACCCATAATGTCTGTATACAGTTACAGTAACATAGTGTTGGAGGTTGTATAAAGACATACGTCATCTATCGTCCAACCTTATATCCTACCCATAAGTCTATATAACAGTTACATAGTAACATAGTATTGGGGTGAATAAAGACATACGTCCATCTAGTCCAACCTTTATACCCTACCCATAATGTCTGTATAACAGTTACATAGTAACATAGTATTGGGGTTGTATAAAGACATACGTCCATCTAGTCCAACCTTTATACCCTACCCATAATGTCTGTATAAAGTTCATAGTAACATAGTATTGGAGGTTGTATAAAGACATACGTCCATCAGTCCAACCTTTATACCCTACCCATAATGTCTGTATAACAGTTACATAGTATTGGAGGTTGATATAAAGACATACGTCCATCTAGTCCAACCTTTATACCTACCCATAATGTCTGTCTAACAGTTACATAGTAACATAGTATTGGAGGTTGTATAAAGACATACGTCCATCTAGTCCAACCTTTATACCCTACCCATAATGTCTGTTAACAGTTACATAGTAACATAGTATTGGAGGTTGTATAAAGACATACGTCCATCTAGTCCAACCTTTATACCACACCATAATGTCTGTATAACAGTTACATAGTAACATAGTATTGGAGGGTTGTATAAAGACATGTCATCTAGTCAAACCTTTATACCCTACTCATAATGTCTGTATAACAGTTACAATAGTAACATAGTATTGGAGTGTATAAAGACATGCCCACTAGTCCAACCTTTATACCCTACCCATAATGTCTGTATAACTGTTACATAGTAACATAGAATTGGAGGTTGTATAAAGACATACGTCCATCCAGTCCAACCTTTATACCCTACCCATAATGTCTGTATAACAGTTACATAGTAACTAGTATTGGAGCTTGTATAAAGACATGCAGCCCCAGCTAGTCCAAATTATACCCTACCCATAATGTCTATCAGTTACATAGTAACATAGTATTGGAGGTTGTATAAAGACATACATCCATCTAGTCCAACCTTTATACCCTACCCATAACGTCTGTTTAACAGTTACATAGTAACATAGTATTGGAATGTAACTTATACCGCGTCAGGAGCTCGCCTGATGTTTCATGCCGGGCTGGCACTTCATCAGAGGTAAATAACAGCTGGTAATAGAAGTCCTTATGTAAGCTCAACCAAAATTAATTAACATGCAATTGGGACCAAACTCTCAACAATTAAAGAGACTTTTCATCTCCTATACACTCTATATAAATACTTATGTTTAGATACATATGTCCATCTAGTACAAACATTAATAAAGAACCATAATGCCTGTATATGAAGGGTGGGGTACAGTACTGTATAGAAATACTAGTAGGGGAATTACTGTACAGAATAAATTGTGTGTACTGTATAGAACATATGCGTTGGGGAAGTACTGTACAGAACATACGTGTTGGGAAGTACTATACAGAATAAATGGGGGGCGGGTACTGTACAGAATAAATGGGGGTGGGTACTGTATAGAAACATACTGGGTGGGGAAGTACTGTACAGAATAAATGGGCGGCGGTACTGTATAGAACATACACGTTAGGGAAGTACTGTACAGAATAAATAGGGGGCGGTACTGTATAGAACATACGGGGTGGGGAAGTACTGTACAGAATAAATAGGGGGCGGTACTGTATAGAACATACGGTGGGGAAGTACTGTACAGAATAAATAGGGGGGCGGTACTGTATTGAACATACGGGGTGGGGAAGTACTGTACAGAATAAATAGGGGGCGGTACTGTATAGAGCATACGGGGTGGGGAAGTACTGTACAGAATAAATAGGGGGCGGTACTGTATAGAACATACGGGGTGGGGAAGTACTGTACAGAATAAATAGGGGGCAGTACTGTATAGAGCATACGGGGTGGGGAAGTACTGTACAGAATAAATAGGGGGCGATACTGTATAGAGCATACGGGGTGGGGAAAGTACTGAAGAATAAATAGGGGGCGGTACTGATAGACATACGGGGTGGGGAAGTACTGTACAGAATAAATAGGGGGCGGTACTGTATGAACAACTTACCTATTAACGTGATTGGTCAGTTTAAATGTTTTGTTCTTTGTCAGGGGTTAGAATCAGGCGAATTCTCCGTCCTTTTTTCCTCTTACAAAATTCCTCCCTGATGAAAAAGACTCTAAAATGCATTAAACGGACGTTACCAGAAATGGCCAGGTAAGAGGGAATAGAATTAGATTTTTCATTACAACGTGTCACTACTGTCTTTTAATTGGTCATGAAAATGTTTGAACAGATTTGTTGAGTATCTAAGAACTAATGCTAAAATGTCTATATAATAGGAAATGACAATTGTACCTACAGTATGCGGTCTTTGTACAGGTTTGTCATTTCCTGATTTCTGCAGCCCTCCTTCCTAGTGAGAGTAACAATTGGTTTCTCACTGTTCAGTCTTGGTTACAGAGAGGACACAGGAAGGTCAGCCAGTAGTTCATTGACAGCTCTGGCGGGGGAGGTAGTGAATTCACTATTGGTTGGATCCAGTAGTGATTATATATCAGTCAGTTCCAGCTCCATAATAATTTAACCATAGTTCTCCTATTCTAAAATTAAATTTAGGATCTGCTCTCTCTGCTTGCATTGGTGGAGATAAATCTGTGTGTTTGTTTTCCTGGGCTGTAAATTGTATTTACTGGGTCCATGGTGGGAACACTCGGGCCGTAGTATTTATAATGGGTTAGTCCTTTAACTGGGCGCAGTGTTATTTACAGCAAGGTTATAAAGTAACGTTGTTGTGGTAAGATACGGAAAGCTTAATGCACTGGTCAAAACAATCACTAGCTGAACTAGCGGGTATTTTGGACCATGATAAGCTTGACTATTGATCCTTTATAATTGCTGTCCATAGTGTGTTGATTTATTTTTTAAGTAATTCGTATTTTCTACCTGGCTGTGTATCTCCCAGAATCCCCTGTCAGACCATGTTTGATCACATGACCTGTGATTCGAATTTACTGCACATGACTGATCTCACTTTTTTTTTTCTTATTTAATAGTGTGATGTTGCTCCTGGCCCCACCTTTGTCTGTTTACCATGTTCGGTATGTTTACTGTTTGCACATTCCAAGGTAATCGCTCTTGAGATAAATTAATTCAATGATGCATTGACTATGTGTTAAACCTCGTACACATGTCCGGTTGCCGCCTGACCTCCAAGCGCGTGCACACTTGGATCAACTAACGGCACCCAGGGGAACGCATACACAAGTGCAACTAACGCCCGTTTTCTGGGGTCAGGCATCCTACCCTTCTTTTAAAGGGGAACTGTGGTCAAATTGAGGTAAATTTTTGTGTGTGATATGGAAGCAGCATCACCAGGTCCCCTGCACTTCCTGCTTCCTGGTGTGAAACTGTCAGTCAATCTGTCCTTGTCCCTCCTCCCCTTTGCAGCCCCCCTGGTCCTCCCAATCATGGACCCCATGGTCCCTCCAGTTGCAGGCCCCCATGGCCATTATCTACAGCCCCATGTGGCCCCGCCCACTCGCGGGTGCCTTGGGTTACTCAGGAAACTGGCCTTTTATTTAAACTAACACTGCTGCCTCCAGCCTTCAACCATTCTCTCTTGCTGCTCCCTACCATTGGAACATCTTTCCTCTCTTGCTTCGCCAGGTGACATCCATTAATGCTTTCAAATCTGACTGTCATCCTATCTTTCTGAGCACCAGCATAATAAATTATGTTCGCCATCTCAAGCACTTGTTACACATCCCCCCACTTGTATCTGTATGTTGTCCTCCCACTTAGATTGTAAGCTCTTCGGGGCAGGGATCTCATTCCTAATGTGTCAAGGCATGCTGCACTTATATCAATTTATCCATCATTTATATATTAGTTTTTTAACTTATGTATGAAATTGTATTTCATTTTTATTTATCTGTATAATTGCTTGCACTATCCCCGTTTTATACTCTGTATTTTATAATGTACAGTGCTGCATACCCAAGTGGCGCTTTATAAATAAAATTATACATATATACGGACGTCGTCTATGAATAATGATGTAATTATAATATGCCCATTAGTAATGGGGTAGTACACACTTGAATAATATAAATACTGTATGAGATACCCCCCCATAATTGCGGTGGTACCTATAAATAATAATATAATTGGTACCCTATAAATAATTTAATAACGTTATTATAGAAACTCCTTATGATTGGGATGGTACCCTATAAATAAATTTAATAACCTACCCCTGTAGTGAATTTCTATGGGAGGAACTGTAAGATTATTGTCTTATAATCTTACAGTTCCAGGAGGAGAAGGAAACCAGAAGCCACAAAGGGGTAGGTTATAATAAATAATGCACCCGAACTGTGAATTATAGGGATATTAGAAGTCACCTTGGAGTTCCATGCTCTGTATAAAAGGTATTCGGCCTGCGGCCTTGTGCTTTTATATGGTCACGGAACTCCTCGTGACTTCTAATATCCTTAAATTTACAGTTGGGGGTGCATTATCCACTATATAACGTTATTGTAGAAACTCCCATAATTGGGAATGTACACTTTAATTAAAAATGTAATAGTGTTATTATAGAAACTCCCTATAATTGGGGTGGTATCCTATAATTAATTTAATAATGATATGATAGATACCCCCTATAGTTGTGTGTATCTTATAACAATTATTTAATAACGATATGCTATTGATCCCCCTATTTGTACCATCTATGCACACATGTTTACCAGCAATGTTCAGACCATGAACTGTGGTAATAATTGATGCAGCATTGTATGAAATCTAAGTAGCCCTCCTGTTGCATTATCTAAATACATAACTTTGTATGACAAGATCTGTCCTGGGAATCGGATGAGGAACTTCAGTGTCTATGGACACGTCTAGTGGTCCAGGTTGGTATGTTGACAGTTCCTGGGGTCGTTGAGTGTTTTGAGATATTCTGCAGTGAGGTCATTCTCTAAAGTGTTTTCCTCTTTATCATGTGACCAGGACTCTCAGGCGGATGCTGAATGGCGGAAGTATTTCCGTAATCTGCCAGATTCCATGACCTCTCTATTAGTGCTGCTAACTACGGCAAACAATCCCGATGGTGAGTTCTCTACCGTTACCCTGATCTGGATTAGCACCCACAATGCAACACAATGTCCTTGGTTTAGTAGTGTTAAATAATGTAGCCCTTTAGTTTTGCTAAGGATGCTGGGCAATATTAAATATACAGATATTATCTGTGAGTATTTTTGAATAGAACCTTTAGAAGTACAGATGAATAATTTTTGAGTCCAACATCCAGAGCATGTTATATGTATACCAGGCCCTTCCCTATTATGCAATCGTGGTACTTCTCTTTAAGAAAGAAGAATTAACTGGAAGACAAACCTTCTTTTCAGTAAAGTGTATTTTCCCTTCTTTCTGTACCTTTTCTAAAGGGGAACTAAAACTGAAATACAAACATCAAACTAGACACAGCATCATCCAATTAACATTCATCAAGGGGTGTGTGCTGCTTAAAGGGAAAATGAATACTAACATTAAAACACGCAACCCTAAAATAAAAGTGCACCAAAACCATATATTCAAAATATAGAAAAATATATACATGGTCATTGTTATGGTTAGCACTGGTACCTTGAGTGCTAAAGTCCTGAGTTCGATTCCACCCTTGGACACATCTGCAAGGAGTTTGTATGTTCTCCCCGTTTGCGTGGGTTTCCTCGGGCACTCCGGTTACCCACAGTCATAAAGACATACTGATAGTGCCGGACGTCTCTGTTCTCAATTGACTCATGTCTTTTATTCTTTGACAGTGATGATTCAGCTTATCAGCAAATCGGCGTATTCCCTTTTCTTCATTATTTTCACTGTCATAGGTGGTGTGTATAGGTGGTCTAGGTGAGTGAATAGAGAGAATGTTTATTATGTTATTACTGAAACTGGTTGTTTAAGTCCAATTCAGCTATCATTTTTGGTATCCGAAAGAATGTAGTAAACTTATAGTAACGTTTACAGTATATAACATTTCAAGAGTATTTCAGTTGTACAAATTGGGGAACATGGGAGCCAAATCCATTTATAGAATATAATTTGTCAGATTACAATTAGTTTGATTTTCAAATTGGATTATTGAATTAAATTGCACTAGTTATTGTGTGAACAATACAAAACACAAAATATTAAGAATAGCGGCTGGCTCCACCCTCATTAAAGACTGCCGCCGGCTCCACCCTCATAAAAGACTGCCGCCGGCTCCACCCTCATAAAAGACTGCCGCCGGCTCCACCCTCATAAAAGACTGCCGCCGGCTCCACCCTCATAAAAGACTGCCGCCGGCTCCACCCTCATAAAAGATGCCGCGGCTCCCACCCTCAATAAAAGACTGCCGACGGCGGCTCCACCCTCATAAAGACTGCCGCCGGCTCCACCCTCATAAAAAGACTGCCGCCGGCTCCCCTCATAAAAGACTGCCGCCGGCTCCACCCTCATTAAAAGGACTGAGCCGCCGGCTCCACCCTCATAAAAGACTGCCGCCGGCTCCACCCTCAGAAAGGACTGCTGCTGGCTCCTGTATTCATTGTTAGCTATTTAACCAGCTCTCTCATTCCTTGTTTCCAAAGGAAGCCTGATTTTGATGAATTTGCTGACAGCTGTTATATACAATCAATTCAGAGGCTACCTCATGGTGAGTATATCTTTTTGGTCTAATAGAAATATACTAGGTGTACAAATGGGGGGAGATCATAGATTTCTATTATTAGGAAAATGGATCAGTTAGTCGCTTAGCTGTGAACCAGTAGCCATGTGGGTCAACAGCCTGTGTTAAGGACACTAAAAATCCTCTAGGAAATGGGCAGTGTCTCACCTGTTATTAATGAATCTGTAAAGAATGAGGCAATGCAGGTAACACTGACTCACATTGAATAACTAATATACAGACTTGACTTTTAACCTTCTTATTATACTGTCTGATTCTGTTTTGATTGGTTGGTCACCATTTGTAAGCAATTCCTGTTTGCCTGAAGTCTGATTTGTCTGTTCCATAATTGGAACTTTTTATTGGACATTTTTCATCCTTCCAGAAATCTGTCCAGACATCCTTACTAAGGAGGAGACTGGGAATTCGAGCCGCATTTGAAGTCCTTTCTTTCCAAAGGGATCTCACCAACCAAACCGCTGAACCAATGTAATGAGAATCTATTGTTATTTTTCTGTTTTTGTTGGCTGGAAATTTACGCAGTGATAAACCACCAAGACAATAGGGACGGTTTAAAGGGTATCTCCATTCGTTGGGCCATTTAGATTTATTGAAGAACGGGAGGTAAAGGAGCTGTGTCTTACCTCCCATTCTTCTATTAAATCGACAAGGAGCCGGGAGAGAAGGTAACAAATGTACCTAATTGCTCGCTCGAACTCTGTCTTCTATGCGCATCGCACTTACGCGTAGAAGACAGTCTGACTGGTCAGACTAAGTGCCAGGGGAGCAAGCGATCAGGTAAATTCGTTACCTTTTCTCATGGCTCCTGATCAGTTTATTGAAGAATGGGAGGTAAGACATAGCTCCTTTACCTCCCGTTCTTCAATAAATCTAAATGGCCCAACCTTATTTTTTGAGTGGAGATAACCTTTAATGTTAAAACCAACGTAACTCTTCTGTTCTAGAAGTGACACCTTTTCGTTCTTCTCATTTTTGTAGATGTGCACAGTAATGGATTCAGGGTTAGGTAGGGTTATTAAAGGGATGGGCACACTAGTGGAACTAGGGTTTGGTATTATTAAATATGTGTTCACAGTAATGGATTTAGGGTTTGGTAGGGTTATTAAAGGGGTGGAACCAACATTTGGTGGTATTGTTAAAGGGGTGGACACACTAGTGGAACCAGGGTTTGGTGGGATTATTAAAGGGGTGGACACACTAGTGGAACCAGGGTTTGGTGGGATTATTAAAGGGGTGGACACACTAGTGGAACCAGGGTTTGGTGGGATTATTAAAGGGGTGGACACACTAGTGGAACCAGGGTTTGGTGGGATTATTAAAGGGTGGACACCACTAGTGGAACCAGGGTTTGGTGGGATTATTAAAGGGTGGACACTAGTGGAACCAGGGTTTGGTAGTATTATTAAAAGGTGTGGCACAGTAATGGATTTAGGGTTGGTAGGGTATTTAAAGGGGTGTGAACACACTAGTGGAACCAGGGTTTGGTGGGATTATTAAAGGGGTGGACACTAGTGGAACCAGGGTTTGGTGGGATTATTAAAGGGGTGGACACTAGTGGAACCAGGGTTTGGTAGTATTATTAAAAGGGTGTGCACAGTAATGGATTTAGGGTCTGGTAGGGTTATTAAAGGGGTGAACACACTAGTGGAACCAGGGTTTGGTGGGATTATTAAAGGGGTGGACACTAGTGGAACCAGGGTTTAGTAGTAGTATTAAAGGGATGTGCACAGTAATGGAGCCAGGGTTTGGGAGGATTATTAAAGGGATGGGCACACTGGTGAATCTAGGGTTCAGTAGGATTAAAGGGATGTGCACAGTAATGGATTCAGGGTTCGGTAGGATTGTTAAAGGGATATGCACACAAGTGGAACCAGGATATGTAGGTTTTCTTTTTGACTATGTATAGAAGGGAATAAATCTCTATGTATCTAATTAATTTTGTTTTCTTCTATACACATCCTATAGACTTTTTCCATCCGCTGTATGTATGGTGTTTGTGGCCAGTACTAATTCCTTCTTCTCTGTAGGGGCAGTGTACAATCTGTGACCTTCCTTAAAGTGCTGGAAGAAGTAAAAATGGACCACTTCTGTAAAAATGCAATCCGAGAGGTGAGCGGTTCCCTGCTAAGTAATAGGCATAAATAACTGCTAAACTAAAACATTTTTTTATTAACAGTGGCGTAATTAGGAATCACTGGACCCCCCTGCAAAACTATGATGGGGCCCTTATCCGTGCTTCATCCACAGTGGTTTTCTGGGAGGAGGCTATATCTGTCCTATGAAAAATAAGATGGGGCCCCCTTGGCTCCAGGGCCCCCCTGCGGTATTAGGTCTAGGACACACTGATGCACTTTTAAGTGCGATCGGATCACGATTTTAAAAGCGCACACTAGTGTGGATAAATTGATATGGCCACACTAGTGTGCTGCTATGCGCTGCACGCGTAATCTGTTAATAGGAGTGCATGCGATCATCATTTTTTTTGCGCAATTGCATGTGCTCCGATTGCGCAATGTTTTCCTTTTGCACGCGCACGGCAACACGCACTTGTGCACTGATGGAGCACGTTGTAGTGTGGCCTCGCCATTAGTATTTCATGCAGGGCCATTTCTAGCCGTCTTAGTGCCCTCCATGCCCTCCCACCCATGCGCTCCTAAAAACGGCCCTGATTTTATGTACCAATTTGTGTTCTTATCTGATCCACTTGTACTCTTAAAAATGGCATAAGACTATTAACTGTTTTACTGTAGAGTTTCCGATCACATGATTGAAGTGTATGGTGGGAAGTCTGCTTAAGACTATCGTTTTGGAGGCATTAAAAATAATCACAAAAATCTCGTTAGGACCACGCATTTATGATCTAAACATTTGGTACGTTGCTTGCACTGTCTAGATGCGCTAAATTAACGAGCACCGCACGGATCGTGAATTATGTCTAAAAGTCACGTTAAAACATTAACGGAATTTTAAGATGTAATTTGCGGTAAGGGATTTGAGGCCTTTGTCAAGCTGAATGTTGTTTGTTATGTTTTAACCAAACCATCTAAAAACTGAAAACCAAACAGCTGCTAGAATAGTCTATAGTATGGCCCGGGCAAACAAATAGAGTAAGAGGGGTCATCCCTGTCTGGTACCTATCTGGAGGGAAAAGGGTTCCCAAAGGGTATTGGTCATCAGATGTGTTTCAGACCAAATCTATATTACTGAAAGCGCACCCAGATAAAAACCTATTTGATGGAGTCAAATGCCTTTCTGCCATTCAGGGATATTACAACCATTTTAGACATTATCTATAATGTTAAGAAATGAAGAAAGTAGGGCTGTCCAGTCGTTTATATTTTTCCAATGGTAATCCCTCTTATATTGCAGTACAACACCAACACCTTGAATAAAGAGGCCTGCGGCGAAACTTCGTGGTTGGTGTAACTGCAATAAAGAGGGATTACCCCTTGAAAAATATAAACGACTGGACAGCCCTACTTTCTTCATTTCTTAGTATTGTCTATCTGGCAGTGAGGTGGCCAGAAGGGATTGGATGCCTGGGAGATACCTCGAGAATTTCTTCTTGATTATCTATAATGTGTCTGGACCAGTGCTCAAAATGTGTTAATGGAGGTTTATTTTCTGGGCACAGACTTGGTTTGATTCACCACTAGGGGCAGTATAACAGTTGGCATTATTTTTACTAGGGTTTTATCCCGTGTCTTGTAATCTGTGTTTGTCATGATATGATCCGTGATAAACAAAGATTTTTTCCCCCTCTTTTTCCAGAAAGTGAAATCTTTTTATAATGGAATCATCTCTGTGGACCAGTTCCGGAGACTGTTTGATGAACTTGATAAGGACACAGTGAGGACGGTAAGACGTTATTTAGAATGGAATTAGGATACAGGAGGGGCCATATAAAATATACAACTGGCAGAGATACTAGGGAAAAGCACACAATTGTCTTACAGAGTAGAGACTAACTTCTCCATTAGCCACCTTCTTATGCTTCTTCCCAACCTCTTTTACAGCACCCGCCCGTCCCTGTGTATCGGAGCAGATGTCTACAGGTCCTGCAGGTCGCTGTCAGTCACCGTTACTTTGACTATATTGGCAATGTGGTTGCATTATCCAACCTTGTATCTATCTGTGTAAGTTCCTTTCCATTCAGATGTTGTCCTTTAGAAATAGATTCACAGTCCTGTCCACCCTGTGCTTTATCACTAAACAGAAAATAAAGGGAACCCAACAAAAAAAAAAAACAATGGTTACTTTCACCACCTACTTTTTAAAGGGGAACTAAACCAATTTCCTGCAAATTTCCAACCAGCGTAATTGCTTTACCTGTGAAGGATGCCCCACTGCTCTACTGTAATTTATCAAAGGCCTGTGTGTGTAATACATTATAGAGTATAAATATATCAAAGTACAGTGTGCACAGTCCTGTATACGGCCCGTGTTATCCATTACACGGATGGTGCTAAGGTAAATATATAAACCACCTCATACCAAATGGGGATAGCCCCTAGTACCTACAAAGCACTCGCACACTTGTGGCCAAATAATTATAAATGCTTATATATGTGTGTTAGCAAAATGCACTTTACTACACTAGGTGAGTTACTTAGAGATAATATTGTTCTGCGTTTATAATTATTTGGCCACAAGTGTGCGAGTGCTTTGTAGGTTCTAGGGGCTATGCCCATTTGGTATGAGTTACATTATAGTATATTATTATAATATACATAGAATGCTTGGGTGGCTTTCCTAGGAAATCCCTGTATATGGCGATTGGTTGGAATGATCACATGTTACGAGGAGGGAATCTGGTTCTCACTGATGGCCATTTTGGAACCGTCACACCAAACATGGCATTTTACACATTTGGATTTTCACGAATAAGAAACAAGTTCAGGGAAATTGGGTTAAAATTGAGGATTTATGTGAATTTCCTCCTATAGGTGGTCCTGATGATCGACGCGGAGAAGTCTGGCAGTGACAGAGATGATTTCTTTTTGGGGGTGAGTTTGTTGTTTATTTAGCATTGTGATTTATAGTGACGGAGGACGGGCAATTCAATTGCAGTTCTCTAGCCCAACTCAAACAACTGGGGAGCAAAAATCCAATCTTGCTCAAGGAAAGTCTGTTAATTTCCCAATATGGACTGTGGTCTCCAAAATGTTTATGGACCAGTTTGCAGCGTGGCCCTTGACACAGGGAATTTGGTCTCTTCATGAGGCCTCACTCTCTATAAATGGCTTGAAATTCTGAGCCATATTGCAAGGCAATGAGAACTGCTCTGAACGATTGGTTGTGCCCTTGTCTAGTTTGGTGTACTAGAGCCATGGACTGTTTGAATGGAGGAACTGGTTCTTTTTATTGAGCTTTGTATAAAGGGGGTTTTATTGTTTTTAACCCAATAAGGATATAATTATCATTGATTCCTGTACGTTCCCTGCAGGCCATAAACTGCTTCTTCATCCTGTATTATGTCCTGGAAATTGGGCTGAAGATCTTCGCTCACAGTTGGAAAGGTTTCCTGTCCTATCCAAGCAACATATTCGATGGCCTTCTAACCATTATCCTTTTGGTGGGTGAAGTTTCTACCTTTTATATACTGTTAGATTAAAGGGCAACAAACAATTAACAAAAGGTCATGTTTCTGTCTATTTTTGTTTGCCCTCTCCAATGACAATTGTTTTTGTTGAGATGTAATCATAGTGCCTCATACAGCAGTGTGGCAACCCCCCACCCCCATAACATGAATGTATTTAGAAGTGCATATAAGGAGCATTCTGTATGTGCATGCAATGATGTTTAATGGTCTCTAATGTTAAAAAGCAACGTAATTCAATATGAACATAACAGTGACATTGTAGGAGTTTGCAGTGAAACGTGAACTTGTTATCGGCCCTTTTCAGCTACCTGCAGTGTCCTGTGTAGGTTTAGTGAAATGGATTTTGCTGAATTAAAATGATTGTGCAGGTTTTATTTATTTATATACAAGGGCCATATATCGGCTATATAGTGGGTCATGCACCCCCTACTGTCAGCTATATAGGGGGTCATGCTCCCCTTACTGTCATCTATATAGTGGGTCATGCACCCCTTACTGTCATCTATATAGTGGGTCATGCACCCCCTACTGTCATCTATATAGTGGGTCATGCACCCCCTACTGTCAGCTATATAGGGGGTCATGCACCCCCTACTGTCATCTTTATAGTGGGTCATGCACCCCTTACTGTCATCTATATAGTGGGTCATGCACCCCTACTGTCAGCTATATAGTGGGTCATGCACCCCCTACTGTCAGCAGCTAAACACTGATTATAACTGATGACATAGCTAAACACTGATTATAACTGATGACATAGCTAAACACTGATTATAACTGATGACATAGATAAACACTGATTATAACTGATGAATAAATAGCAATAGTAAATTAGTGTAAATGGCTCAGGGACCTGGGAAATGGTCTGGGAAACACATACATATAACTTCTAAAAAAATATTTCTTCACATATAAGCTATTTTCGAATACTGGAAATTGCGGGTTCACGCATCGCTATTTCTCTAATGTTTGGAATTGAGAATTCTCGTATTCTATATCTCTCGAAATTTGCCTGGATATTTAATAATTTCCTAGTATTCGATTTAGAAAGTCTGGGAAAAGTTTCATGATATGAAAAATACAAGAGTTTAAAAATTTCTGTCCCAACCAGGTTTGAATCAGAACAGGACTTCATTTGTACTGATGACATAGCTAAACGCTGATTATAACTGTTGACATTGCTAAACACTGATTATAACTGATGACATAGCTAAACACAGATTATAACTGATGACATAGCTAAACACTGATTATAACTGATGACATAGCTAAATATTGATTATAACTGATGACATAGCTATACACTCATTATGAATGATGACATAGTTAAACACTCATTATAAAGGATGACACAGCTAAACGCTGATTATAACTGATGACAGCTAAATGCTGATTATAACTGGTGACATAGCTAAACAACGATTAGAACTGATTACATAGCTAAACACCGATTATAACTGATGACATAGCTAATCACTGATTATAACTGATGACATACGTAAAAAACTATTATAACTGATGACATAGCTAAACACCGATTAGAACTGATGACATAGCTAAACACTGATTATAACTGATGACATTGCTAAACACAGATTATAACTGATGACATAGCTAAACACCAGTTATAACTGATGACATACCTAAACACCGATTACAACTGGTGACATTGCTAAACACTGATTATAACTGATAATATAGACAAAAACAGATTATAACTGATAACATAGCTAAACACTGATTACAACTGATGACATAGCTAAAAAACAATTATAACTGATGACATACCTAAACACCGATTATAGCTGGTGACATTGCTGAACACTGTTTATAACTGATAACATAGACAAAAACAGATTATAACTGATAACATAGCTAAACACCGATTATAACTGATGACATAGCTAAACACCGATTATAACTGATGACATAGCTAAACACTGATTATAACTGATGACATAGCTAAACACCGATTATAACTGATGACATAGCTAAACACTGATTATAACTGATGACATAGCTAAACAACGATTATAACTGGTGACATAGCTAAACACTGATTATAACTGATAACAGACAAAAACAGATTATAACTAATAACAGCTAAACACTGATTATAACTGATGACATAGCTAAACACAGATTATAACTTTTGACATAGCTAAACACTGATTATAACTGATAACAAAGCTAAACACGGATTATAACTGATGACCTAGCTAAACACTAATTATAACTGATGACATAGCTAAACACTGATTATAACTAATGACAGCTAAACACTGATTATAATTGATGACATAGCTAAACACTGATTATAACTGATGACATAGCTTAACACTGATTATGACTGATGACATAGCTAAACATGGATTATAACCGATGACATAGCTAAACACTAATTATAACCGAAACTGGCGAGTTCTGTTCCAAAAAAAGATTTCGGATTTTCAAAAAAAAAAAATGGACCCGGACCCATAGAATGTAAAAAAATCCAAAATATTCCAATTAAATTTAAATAGCAATAGTAAGTTAGTGTAAATGGCTCCGGGACCTGGGAAAGGGTCTGGGAAACACGTACATAAAACTAAAACTTAGGGAAAAAAAAGACTTTCTTTACACGTGAGCTATTTTTGAAAATTTTAAATCAGGGCTCACGTATTTGCTATTTCTCCCATGTTCGGAATCCAGGGTTTACGTATTTAAAATTGAGGGTTTTCATGTTCTATATTTCTATATATATGTTCCGGCAGAACCTCGGAACCAGGTTTGACTCACAACCTGACTTCATCCTTACTGATCACTAAGCATGGATTGAACTCGAACTCGAACTCGGGCCAAACTTTACAACTCGAACTGTTCGAACTAGTTCTGGCTTGAACTAGTTTTCCGAATTTGCGGCTGTATTTTCGATAATTATCGAATTTACGAGCTGTTCGATTTTCGGTAATCCTTAAATGTATCATTCGGAAACCTTTGAATGTGTCGGTCGATTTCGGTAACCCTCGAATTTAGCATTTGTTTTCGGTAACTCTCAAATTTAGCGTTTATTTAACCCTCCAGTGTAGCTGCCGATTTTCTGTAACTCTCGAAAGTATCGCTCGGTAACCCTCGAATGTAGTGGTTGATTTCTGAAACCCTCAAATTAAGCATTCGTTTTCAGTAACCCTCGAATGTAGTGTTTATTTTCTGTAACCCTTGAATGTAGCTGCCAATTTCGGTAACTCTCGATTTTGGTGATCCTCAAATTTAGCATTTGTTTTCGGTAACCCTGGTATTTAGCATTCGTTTTTGGTAACCCTCGAATGTAGCGTTCATTAACCCTAGAATTGTCCATAACCCTCGAATGTAGCATTTGGGAAAACCCACAGTATAGACATAGCTAAGACCCTCACAACAGTACTCCTAAGTCCCCCAACTCAGAAAAAACCCTAAAGGAGGTAACACAAAAAGAGCAAAAACAGTGTGAGGTAGTACCCAAACAATAATAAAAATATATATATTATAATTTATCACATGCATATAAATATAAGAGTAGTATTCAAATAATATGAGCAGGCTAGCTTGCTTAATAAAAATCCTAAAAATGGCATACATAAAGTACATAAAATAGCCCAAGAGAAAATGTACAAATATCAAAAAATCTCAAAACACTACCTAATAGGAGTGTAAAAAAATATCACTAATAAGCAGCTACAACTAAGCGGCACTAAAGTTAAAGTCTGGGCTCAAGAGATTCATCTGCAGAATAGGGGATCCAGCTGGACCGAGTCTATCCACAAGGACCAAAAAACACAATTCCACTGGTGTGTGCACACTCACGCTCAATCAAGGAGTGGATAAAAGTATAAATAGAAAGTGCAGTAAGGGCTAGGCACTTACGCAATTTTCTTGCGTTTGCGCATGCGTTTTTTCTCGATCATTGGAATCGCAGCAACGCACCGAAAACGTGCGCTTTCGGGTGCGATGCGATTGCACTTTGCGTTCCACGTTTTAAATTGCAATCGCATGCGTTTTTCTATATGTAACGAAAAAAACGCATGCGCAAACGCAACAAAATCGCACATGAAATCGCATGCGATTAGTCTCCCATAGACTATAATAGGTTTGTTTCCGAACTACCGAACTTTTACTGAAGTTTGCTGCAATCCTTTTTCGAAGCACATGCAGTCCACATTTTTTATGCGAATTGTATGCTCCCTGATAATGGATTATTGCCAAAAAAAGGGATAGGCCACACTAATTGGCTTTTAAGAACGATCCAATGGTGCTTTTAGAAGCGCACACTAGTGTGGGTCTATTGATGTGGACACAGTAGTGGGCTGCGCATGCATTCCACATTTTATTTGAGCAATCACATGCGCTCCGATTGCGCAACATTGCATGATTGCAACTCGCACACACGTGTACCGATAACGTGCACGCAGGAGCGCATTGTAGTATAGCCTCAGCCTAAGGACACTAGTAGGCCAATTGATGTTGGTGTGCATTGCTGCTGGTGCGATCCCTTAAACGGAGCGCATGCAAACGTTTTTGCACAATCACAGTGCACAGCAACACGCACAAGATGGTAATGTGTGCGCTAGTGTGCCCATTTTCGGTGCGCTGGTGAGCGCTTAAGTGTAGACACACTATAATGCGTAGTAGCGTGCTGGAAATGCGTAAGCAAATGATAGCGTGTGAGAGGAGAGCTGGCAATGATGTTTCCTGAGATTTTTCCTGATTACTCCTGGGAGTTAGTGACTTTGTTACTGCTCTCAGTGATGTTAGAGTATAAAAGACGCAGAAGCAGCAGAAGAAGATTCTGGGTGCACCTTTTTGGTCTTTAATCATTGCTGAATATGTGTCCCATTCCTCTTCATATAATTCTTTCCCAATATCTCTCCAAATCTGTCTGATTCTGTTGTTGTCTTTGTATTGTGTATGAGTTTTATCATACAATTGTGGGTACTGCTGTATCCTCTGTACACAGAGATTTTTTGGTGGCGGCCATGACAATCACAGTCCCACAACTTTTGCAAAACACAAGGTGCAAAACCAATGTCCACAACAAACCTGCTACAACCTCCACAGCCCGACTACGCCCTAAACAGGAAATGGAAGTGACATCACTGGAAGAATTCTGGTTAAAACGCGGAAAAACGGAGTAAAATCGCGTCGATGTCCGTTTTTTTTGCGCTTCCATAGATTTTCATTGTTGCGCGTTGCAGACACAAACGGAGCAAAAATGGTGAACGCGCGCGTTGTGACAACGGATCGCAACGCATTGCTCATAGTGGGGCATACTTGTTGCGATTTACATTCTAATGTATGTGTCATTGCGCATCGCAAATCGCATCGCAAATCGGATCGCAAATCGGTGTAAAAACACGTAAGTGGGGCCTATACCTGAGTGTCTCCGGTGCGCTGTGATTGTGCAATTGGAGCACATGCTAATGTGCAATAAAATGCAGACCACGCTCCGATTAGCGGATCACAGGGCAGTGCACTTGTGGATAGACCAATTGGCCAACACTAGTGTGTCGGAAAAAGGTTAAAGCACGCTAGTGTGACCTTGCCCTTACGCGCTCCATTGTGGCTGTGCATTTTACGCGTTACCGTGTGCTGTCGCAGTGGTAGGAATACTGATTGGTACACCATCCTATAAATGGTATAATATATGCTGGTTTGGGGTACTAACACTTGGTTTGGAATTATGTGTAAAGACCGCCATCACGACCATTTGACCACTGCCCCATCGTTCATTCATCGCCCGACCCTTTCCATGATTCCGTAGGACTAAAATTCATACTGACAGTTTGCAGAACTTCTGACTCTTAAGTTCCAACCCGGGTGCCGCTGGTAAATGTAGTTCAGTGGGACATTAAAAGACATGCCAGGAATCGCCGAACGACTCCAAATCCCAGAAGGCTTTGCTCTAGCGTATGAGTCACATGTTTTAATAAAGGAGGAGCCGTAGGGGGAAGGAGATGGAAAGTTGCTGGTGGATCAGGATTGTTATAGTCGGACCGACCTGAGCGCTCTCCCCACCCAGCGATGGAGTCCGACCGGCTACTCAGTCCCATAGAGAGGAGCTGGAGCGTCAACCCGAACTTCGGCTCTATAGAACGTACCGGGTCCTGTAGCTCCAACGGGTCATCCGGAGGGACCTGCACTGAACCCCACGGTGGGACCATGTAGGAGAGAGGTGTTTAGTCAAGGGGCTGCTAAACTGCAACTATTATATAACTTGTATTACTATAGAACTATTATATTACTATTACATTACTATAGAACTATTATATTACTATTATATCATTACTATATTACTATAGAACTATTATATTACTATTATAAAACTATTATTACTTTAGAACTATTATATTACTATTATTACTATAGAAATATTATATTACTATAAAACTATTACTATTATATTATAGAATTATAACTATTCATTAGTATTACTAATTATCACTTCATTATTATCACTATTCATTATTACTACTGATTATTATTACTACTGATTATTATCACTATTCATTAGTATTACTAATTATCACTATTCATTATTACTCCTGATTATCACTTTTTATTAGTATCACTATTCATTAGTATTACTAATTATCACTATTCATAATTCTCTATTCATTAGTACTACTGATTACCATCTCTATTCATTAGTATTACTTATTATCACTATTCATTATTACTACTGATTATTATCACTATTCATTATTACTACTGATTATTATCACTATTCATTATTACTACTGATTACCACTATTCATTATTATCACTATTCATTATCACTATTCATTAATATTACTAATTATTAACATTATTCATTATTACTACTGATTATCACTACATAGTAACATAGTAATTAAGGTTGAATAAAGACATACGTCCATCAAGTCCAACCTATTCACTTTTTTTTACCTAACAGTTGATCCAGAGGAAGGCAAAAAACCCCAGCTAAAAAGGGGGAAAAAATTCCTTCCTGACTCCAAACGGCAATCGGAATGTATCCCTGGATCAACCAGATCTATATGCATTAATACCAGTAATTCTCAATATTTTTTAGTTTTAGAAACTTATCCTGGCCTTTTTAAAGCTATTCATTGAACTTGCCATTACCACATCTGCCGGAAGACAGTTCCACAATTTCACCGTTCTCACTGTAAAGAAACCCTTCCTAACCTGAAGATGAAACTTCTTTTCTTCCAACCTTAGAGGATGTCCACGTGTCCTCTGATATGACCTATTAGTGAACAATGCACCAGAGAGTTCATTGTATGGCCCATTAATATATTTGTATAAGGTAATCATGTCCCCACGCAAACCTCGCTTCTCCAATGTAAACAGCCCTAACTTGTCTAATCTGCCTGCATATTCGAGCCCCTCCAGAGTTATTTATGGTGTAGGTGGCACAGGGATTATTAAATCCCAAATGCATCACCTTACATTTATCAACATTGAATCTCATCTGCCATTCTGCTGCCCATTTTGATAATCTATCTAGGTCTGCTTGCAGCACTTGCACATCATTGGAAGTTTCCAAAGCTCTGCATAGTTTAGTGTCATCAGCAAATACTGAGACCTTGCTCTCAATGCCCTCTTCTAAGTCATTTATAAACAGATTAAACAGAAGCGGCCCCAGTACAGAACCCTGAGGCACTCCGCTTAGAACTTTAGACCACATAGATGTAGCTCCATTAACCACCACTCTCTGTTTGCGGTCCAATAACCAGTTTTCTATCCATGAACAAATGTTTTCTTCAAGGCCAACATTCCTCAGTTTATACATTAGTCGCTTATGTGGCACAGTATCAAAAGCTTTTGCAAAATCCAAATGTACCACATCCACTGCTGTGCCTGAATCTAGCTTCTTACTCACTTCTTCATAAAAACCAATTAAATTTGTCTGGCATGATCTATTTCTCATAAATCCATGCTGACTACTACTAATAAGATGATCCCTGGAAACAAAGTCAAGGATATGATCCCTTAACAAGGTTTCCATCACCTTCCCTACCACTGATGTTAGGCTTACAGGTCTATAGTTTCCAGGCTGTGAACGACTACCTTTTTTGAATATTGGTATTACATTGGCTTTTTTCCAATCCAGCGGCACATCCCCAGACAAAAGCGAATCTGTAAAGATGAGAAACAGTGGTCTAGATAGAACTGAACTAAGCTCCTTTAAAATCCGAAGATGCAATCCATCTGGTCCTGGCGCTTTATTGATATTAACCTTGTCTAATTGTTTCCGTACAATATCCTCTGTTATCCAATGTGAAAACTCTTCATTTCTTCCCTGCATATTATTACAATCCCTACTGTAAGGACAAGGATTCTCAACAGTAAAAACCGATGTAAAAAAACGGTTTAGCAGATTAGCCTTTTCGGCATCCTCTACTACCACCTCAGCTCCATTATTTAATGGTTCCACATTCTCAGCACTATTCATTATTACTACTGATTATTATCATTATTCATTAGTATTACTATCTATCACTCTTCTTTATTACTACTGATTCCCGTATATACTCGAGAGTTTCAGGGTTTAAAATTAGCCTGAAAACCTAACCTCAGCTTATACTCGGGTCAAGTCCTAATTTAGATCCAAATGCTGCAATTGCAGGTAGTAACCAGTAGGTGGTGCTGTGTTAAAAAACCCTTCACATGCATAGAAACAGGAGTTACAGGAGCAGCTGATCTGCCTTTACACTCCTTCCTGTTTCCTGTAGTCTGGCTGCTGGACTCACTCAGCACTGTCACTGGTCATTTGGATGCTGGAAATCTGATGGATCTTCTCAGTTTGGGGCAAAAAATGTCTGCTAGTTTAGTGCAAATGACAGCTTGAATCTACAACTCTCAGGTGACATTTTTAACTATTGGGGTCAGAGAGTCCTTTACTATATGGGGGTCAGAGTGCCCTTTACTATATGGGGGTCAGGAGAATTGTAAATGATGGTAAGCTTAATTAAAAGTTTATTGAACCTTGCCACTCCACATGTTTAGAAACGACAACTCCCAGCAACCAAAGCATGTTTGCAAACATCTGGAGTGCCAAGGAATTGGGGGGGGGGGTGTTACTGGTACTGGATTAGGCTATTTCTGTATGGGATTAATGTATGGGAATTCTGCTGTCCATTTAAAGGGCAACTTAAGCCACAAAACAATACTGAATCAGCGGCAGTAGTGGTGATAATTTGTACCCTCGGCTTATACTCAAGTCAATCAGTTTTTACACATTTTTCTGGTAAAAATAGGAACCTCGGCTTATACTTGGATTGACTTATACTCAAACCAGGCAAACCAACATTGGTTTGAAATAAAGGGAACCTTCTCCTGCAAATCATCCAATGTGGTATACCTGATTTTATGTTCTTGGTGCCCCTCAGGACTATATGTAGGAGAGACTGGACAGACCCTGAGGCAAAGAATGAACTCTAATAGATTCACAATTAACAATAATAAACGAGATGTCCCTGTGGGTGCCCATTTCTGCAGCCAAGGACACAGCCTGAAAGACCTAAAAGTCACAGTGCTCATGGGAAATTTCAGATCCCTAAAGGAGAGGTTAGAATGAGAATGTAAACTTTGGGAAAAAAAAAAAATTTGGGACTCTTGGCTCAACAAAGATCTAAACTTTGTGTCACTATGGCTCTAATCTTAATGTCATGTAGAGTTAATCAGACTAAACTCTTTAAACCACCCAAACCCATAAATATCTCATTTACACTAGACCCTCCATGGACATGGTGAAGTGTATTTGATTGTTTGTTTAACCTTTGATAATTATTTTATTACTGCCTGTGATCATTGAATGTGTATTTACTGTTTTATTTACGACAGCCATTGCCAGGCAGGCATGGGGGCAAACCATAACATCTGTATAATGTCAGAAAGGCTTTGTTCTAGTATGTATAAAATAGAGTGCTTTACAAGATTCAGTATTGTATCATGCCTGAGGAAGAAGCCTAAGTGCTTTGAAAGCTTGCATTTTCAATCATTTTAGCCAATAAAAGGTATTTTTTTATATCCAAGATGTCTTCACTGATATAAAGGATAATATGACTAAAGGGATGAGGTACTGTCCTTCCTTAACACTATATACTATTATGTCTTTATGCTATAAAGGATAATATGATTAAAGGGATGAGTTACTGTCCTTCTTTAACACTATATACTGTGTCTGTATGCTATAAAGGACATGATTAAAGGGATGAGGTACTTATGATTAAAGGGATGAGGTACTGTCCTTCCTTAACACTATATACTATCATGTATGTATGCTATAAAGGATAATATGATTAAAGGGATGAGGTACTGTCCTTCCTTAACAAGATTTACTATAATGTCTGTATGCTATAAAGGATATGATTAAAGGGATGAGGTAATATTCTTGTTCAGTGCAAATACATATGCTTTTCAGAAAAAGCAGTATTTTTTCATCCCAATGACCTTAATCTGCCAATTCAGCATTGTGTCTGTGTATAAATAAATGCAACCGAAATACTGACTTCCTGTTTGCAGGACCCCTGGTAGAGACCGTTATGGTTTTGCCCTTGACCCAGCGCCTGGGTTGATTCAGTTGCTCAGTAGAGATCTGAGCATCTTTGACCCATCCAACAGCCAATCAGTAGAAATTACTGTTAGGAACATTCCAAGGAAGTGGTGCATCCTGGGAAGAAGAAGGACCGTTAGAACCTAAAATGTCAGCTCACTAATGTCAACAGCAGGGAACAGCAAAGGGTATAAAATCAACTGATTTTTCAAAATGGGAGAGAATATGTAGAATAACTAAGAAGGCATTACACAAACTAACAATTTAACAAATATTGATCATTTCCACTGAACAGTCCCATTAATACTGAATACACACGTTTGGATCCTTTGTCCTAACACTTGCAACCAGTTGCCCACGACGAAGGACCATAGAAGAAACACAATGCAATTTATGTTATGATCAATTGGGGGTAGGGTTATGTAGTCCATACACTGTTCGATGGATACAAAATGGTGTAGATAATCAATATTTCCTGAATAAAAATCAATTAGACCAATTTAAATGCCACATTTGTCAGCTTGAAAGATAACATGGCCCTGCATGGGATCATTTAAACTTTTGATTAAATGGATTTCCCCAGTATCCCTGCCATAAGAAAAATCCTATGACTTGCATATGACCCTAACCCTATGACTTTCTTTGATTGATAAGATCATATGAGAGAAGTTTATTTTATAAAATATTTAAATAAAAAATCTTATTTCAATAAGTTATATAACTTCACATGTGGAACATTGTGATCCTGATACAGGGTAAACTCCTTGAACGAAACACTGACCCCTTTAAATTTGATTGTGCTGGAGGCAGCAGTGAAACAATGATACCATTATATAGTAACCCGGACACCGTCTCTCTGTTCCTTTAACTAGGAGACCTTTATATGTGGGTTAATGTGGGGTTTTGTCATTTTACCAAATTTAACTTTGTGTAGAACATACCCCTTTAAGGAAAATGTAATAAAGACAACAAAGCGGGAGTAAATACCTCTCCCTGGCTGTCTCCTTGCAATATCACAACCGCAACCCAGCAGGACACATCCAAAAATTCCGTAAGGAAGTAAAGCTTTAATAGATTGTAAGCTCTATGGGGCAGGGACCTCTTTCCTCATGTTACATGTTTCAAGCACTTGAACATTTCATGATGCATATACTTATTTATATATTTATGTATTTATATTCCCCACTTTTTGTATTCTATATTGCACAGCGCTGCGTCCCCAAGTGGCACTATATAAATGAACATATACATGCACACATACATTCATTCATAAACGGAAGGATGTTCCCAGTAAAATATACCGGTATATAAAAAATACTAGACCATAAATAGAAATCCCTATTTTAACATAGAGGTTTTCTTTGTTTTGCAGATGGTGAGACAGAAGCACTTTACGCCAAGCAGGCTGTGGTCTTTATTGAAGACGCAATACAGGTGAAGATTTTAATAATCACACATTTTCCGAAAAATAGTTACAGCTTCTTGTGTAATGCATAGAACTTATGTGCAATAAGGAGGATTGAACTGGGCCAATCTAGGAACCAATCACATTTGCGTTACTTGCACTAGAACAGGAAGAAGCTAAATCCAGATTGGACGCTGTGAGGTACAGTTCAGTGAACTCTGGGTTTTATGGTTTCATTAAGGGAGAGGCAACTGTGTGAGAAGTAAACACAATGTTTGTAATATGAGACATGTTTCTGTATTATAAAAGAAAAAACATTTAAAGTTAAAAATAAATACAACAACTTATTTATTCTAAAAACGTTAAGGTTAGGACATAGAAATCCATAGACCAGGAAATACCGATATCTGTGTATTTATGTGCCGTGACCAGATTTTACAAATAAAATATTTATTTTCAATAGAGCAGATGGAGTGTTCCAGAATTACATTAACCATCACCTCTTCTTGGTATAAATAATCTGACCAATGGTTATAAGTAATCGTCATGAAATACATTCTCTTAGCAGTTATTTTATATCCTACTGTCTAATAGGTCATGGGGGTATATGGAAGAACAAGGTAGTGATCTAGGGTGATGAATCGCTCTGTGTATTTAAAGGGCATGTCCACTTGATATAACCACTTTTAATCCAAGGATCCTTAGAGTTGCCCACCCCCAACAGCCTTAATAACACTAAAAAAAAAAAACTTTCCGATATCTGCTTACAGCCCATTCGCTCCCACGACTATCTTCTTCCCTCTCTGCTAACAGAAAACAGCAGAGAGGGGCCGCACTGGCAACCGCGTCTGTGATTGGCTGCCGGCTTTGAAGATAGGCGCAAGAGCGAAGGGCTGTAAGTAAATATCAGAAGGGATTTTTTTTTTTGTGTTATTATGGTGGTTGGGGATGGGCAGCCCTAAGAATACTTATATTAAAATGGATTAACACTAGGAGGAAGGGCAGGGAACTGGGATCCGGAAGGGGGGGGGGGGGAGGCTCCACTGCATGTCAGCATAACAGAAGACAGACACGTTTGGACAGGAAGACAGACAATACTCTTCAGTTTCCTGGACTTTGGACATTGACTGCAAGAGAACCATTAGGAGCAGGAATGTAAGATGAGGATTTTTTGCAAGTACTTGAGCAAATTTTAGATTTGGGGGTGGTCATGCCCTGTAAATGCTTGCCCTTTAAAGGGGATATAATGTTCTGTGATTATGGCAAGGGCAATTCTGGGTCCAGTCTGGAATTATTTATGCACTTTGAAAAAGCTCAAGTGATCCAATTGAATGTGGAGACTTAAGAGTCAGACAATCTGATTGGACCAGGATACAAACTGGTTGTCCAATCAGTTTGTGCTCTCACTCATGCCTAATACTAAACATTGGTAATATTTTATTCTAGTGTAGATTGCGATGTCAGTGGGATGGCAATGAAAATGCATTAATTCAACAATAACAGAACCCAACAAATTCTGCCAATGTAAAAATTCTTATAATGGGTATGTGGGTGCTTCTCCATAATCCTATTGGAAAGTGAATCATTGATTGTAAAACACGGGCAGACATGAGGAATGCATTGTATATATTGTTTATAATTACAGTAACTAAGACGAGAGGAACTGTAGTACATGTCATATTCTTTCTAATGGTGTCATCTGGTGTTAGAAATAAAATATCTTGTATATTCTTTTATTGTGTGTAAGGGCAGGTGGATCAAAATAAATTTTCCCTTTTGTTTACAGTATCGTTCCATAGATCACCGCGTAGACCCAACTTCCCTGTGTCTGTATCGATGGTACTATTCCGATATCTGCCAGTGGTAAGCATCAAGCCATAGACGCCTTTCTCTCCCTGTTGGAGAAGAGAGGGTTCAAATGCAGTTGGTCAATAGAACATTCATTCTGTGGATATTTGCAGTTCTACATATTGTTAAAGTGAAAGTAAATGGTTACTTCAACTCCAGTCCCTCCTTTATTAATCTGTCTGAGGACCTAAAACACTAGCAGGGAGGCAGTCTCCGGTGGTTGAGCAAGTGCTGTGATATGCTTGCATAACTGCTGCAACCTAAGGGTTAAATTTGCGCTAACCAATCTCAAATAGGTTAGCGTGACTTTACGTTAGTTCTGTGGCTCTAGGTAAATATGGGTATAGGTCCTACCTGGAAATGGATTCTCATGGCAGGCGGGCCAATCTAAGTGGCCTTCTATAGGTGGCGCCTCAGTTTTGCCTCCTCCTGCCTTGCTGAAGGAGGAGGCAAAACTGATGCAGCTTTTACTGGGTACATTTTCTACAGATCTACTTTATCCCCAGGGAGTTTAATAGCCCTTTACTTCCCCTTTACCCACTGTATTGCAGTCCAAATCAGAGGCAGACCTCTCTGTTTTTATCAGTTGTTTGGTTTTGGTTATTGCTTGTTTAAAGGAGCAATTTCCATTTCACTTTCTTATACATATAGCTACACATGCCCATTCCTGCAGAGAACCTCAATGTTCCATTCATAAAGAGTACTGCATATAGCACACAGCACTTTCAGACGCTTGTTAGGAGACTTTAGTTCTCGTCTCCTTTCTGTTTATCTTGTGTCGGCCATATTGTAGTAGGCCATATTGTCTAGTCTCAAACATAAAAGTTTCATAATCATTGACAGGGGTGTTCGTTTATTTTGATAGGCTGTGGTAATAACTACAGTAACCAGACAAGGACGCCCTCTGGTCTCCAGCTGTTGAAAAAAAAGTTTTTTTTAATGGCTTAATGCTCGTACACACCCGACGGTGGATCCCCGAGCGCAAGGCACACGGAAGACGAATGGTCGTTTCAGCCAATAATCGCAAGTGTGTATGAGTTTGGTTGAGCATTGTATATATGCATCGACTGTACACACATTAGCAATATAGGGCCAATCCCATTGGTACCGATGAAATTGTCACTAATCTGTGTACCCGGCTTTACTGTCTTGTTTTTATGGATTAACCTTTTATAGAGAAGGGGGTGGTTAGCATTGTGGGTTACTGTCTTGTTTTTGTGGATTAACCCTTTATAGAGACTGGAGTGCTTTGCATTGTGGGTTATGGTCTTGTTTTTGTGGATTAACCCTTTATAGAGACAGGAGTACCTTGCATTGTGGGTTACAGCCTTGTTTTTGTGGATTAACCCTTAATAGAGACTGAAGTGCTTTGCATTGTGGGTTACGTCTTGTTTTTATGGATTAACTCTTTATATAGAAGGGAGTGATTAGCATCGTGAATTACCATCTTGTTTTTATGGATTAACCCTTTATAGAGAAGAGAATGGTTTGCATTGTGGGTTACGGTCTTGTTTTTGTGGATTAACCCTTTTATGGAGACTGGAGTGCTTTGCATTGTGGGTTACTGCCTTTTTTTTGTTTTTTCTAGGAGATATTGAGGTTGGTTGTGTCTCCTGCCCCCAGCACATACAGAGGCCTGTTACAGAGGAGATAGCACGCTGATACACTGTTGGTTTAATTACCTTTTTTTTTGTTTGTTTTTAAGGATTCTGAACTTGAATATATTTGTCAATTTGGCTTTGGCCTTTATAGAGAAGCCTTCGTCCCTCTCCGCCACCTCAGATGTTCGTTACCGTGGAGCTACCTGGGAGCTGCCATGTGGGTTAACAGAGATAATGGAGTTCCTCACTTTCCTAGTGTTTATTGCAGACGTATCTGTAAAGGTAATAAGTAAACCTTGTGATGTGTCTCTTGCCCATGAAGACATTGAATATTGGGTAAACTGTATATGGGAATAGACAATGGTTAAAGACCCTACACATTAAATAATCAAATGTAATAAATTAGGATTGTAAATATCTCCATTTATTTACCCCAATGTAAAAATCTGCCTATAGGTACCTTAAGCTGTTCATACACATAAACTATATTAGGGCAAATCCCCTCAGATCCCATATGGGCAAAAATGATCCACCAATGTTGACGAACTACTACACTCACCCTGTAATAATTTGTTTGACTTGAGAACAAAATAAATGAGTGCAGGGAATGTGCCTTTAAAATTAACTTTAGCTGATCACTTTGATTGGTGAAAACTGTTGTCCAATGACAATCCTCCATTCATTGTGATCTCACTTTACACCTAACACAAGGCCTATGTACAAAACCTCTTCTCTGATCCTTTAATAAATAAAATAAAGCCATGCAAAGCCTTGGGAGTCTTTTGTAAGCTTGTGACAGAATTGGGCAATATGCTTCCTTCATCTTTAACTTCCTGATTGTTTGGGACATTTTCAGCTGTTTTTGTCCTATTAAAGGACAACTACACTGTAAAAAAAATGTTTAACCTTTTGATCTACTGAAGAACAGGAGTTAAATGAGCTACGTCTTACCCGTTCTTCAGTAAAACTTGCAGGAGCGGAGGAAGAACCCGAGCCGATCCAGCGAAGGTAACAATCTCCGACGCGTCCCCAGTCCTTAGTACTGTGTGCACATGCGCAAACAGTGCAAAGGAGCGTGGATGCGATTGAGACTGTCAGAGAAGCTGGCGCTGGATCAATCCACGTTTAAGTTCTTCCTCTGGTCCTGCAAGTTTTACTGAAGAATGGGAGGTAAGACGTAGCTCATTTACCTCCTGCTCTTCAGTAAAACAGTAAAAAGGAAAGTTAAAAAAAGCAATGGACATACCCTTTAGTTAATAAAGTTGAAGGAGTTGAATCATTTCATTGAGGAACTACAGCACGTACAGTTTTCATCTGCCTGGTGAGAGTTCCGGGCTTTTTTTTTATGACAGATAGTGCTGAAGCCAGGAGGATGCCTGTTCTTGTGCTTGTGCTCTTCACAGAAATGATATTAGGAGGTAGGAATTACCACTCCTACTTCCCTGTCCCAGGTACTTTTCATTTTAATGGCTATTTAAAAAAAGATAGGCATTATTGTTCTCCTTTAATGTACACAGCGTACAAAGCTTTTATGAGTTGCTCACAAATAGTAGCAGGATATGGCCCCCTAAGGTTGGGTACTCACAGGGCAATAATTCCATCTGATGGGTATCTCGGACATTTGGGTCAAAATATCTTTTGGGTACGATTTTAGTAATTTTTCTGTCCTAATCAGACAAATGTTCAATTGGAGTGTTACCGATGGGATTAAAAAAAATTCAAAAACTAAAAAAAAGAATCCGTGCATGTTCCTGTATAATAGAATATTATCAGATGCATTTAAAACAAGCTGTAGTTTAGGTTGAGATGTACAGTTTGACAGGAGCATTCTCACAGAGATGAGAAGGTTTAAATCCGTTACAGAATTTACTGTTTGTTTGACCTTTTCTTTTTCAGAGCTATCTAGTGGGTTGGAATGAATTTGTTAAAAGCAAATGGCTCCTGTGTTATATCCTGACCCTGTGTGTTTCCATCACCGATTGGACAATATCTCTGTGCTTCATGTGTCAAGAGGTAAAGTCGGTAAATATGGCAATCGTGCACCGTATGTTTCAGTCATGTGTGAAAGCGCACACTCATTTATTACTAAGGCCAGGTACACACGGTGATATGGAATAGATTAGACATGTTGATAATTTCCACCAAATTCAGAACACTTCCTCTTCAACCCCCTAGATCTATTACTAGTTGGCCCGAGTGAGCCCAATTAATTTATCTGGCGATCATTGGGCGCTCGTGCATACATGCTTTGGACAAGCTACCATAAAGTTTTAAATAGTAACATAGAATTGAATGGTGAATAAAGACATACGTCCATCTAGTCCAACCTTTATATCCTACCCATAATGTCTATATAACAGTTACATAGTAACATAGTATTGGAGGTTGTATAAAGACATACATCCATCTAGTCCAACCTTTATACCCTACCCATAATGTCTGTATAACAGTTACATAGTAACATAGTGTTGGAGGTTGTATAAAGACATACGTCCATCTAGTCCAACCTTTATATCCTACCCATAATGTCTGTATAACAGTTACATAGTAACATAGTATTGGAGGTAGTATAAAGACATACGTCCATCCAGTCCAACATGTATACCCTACCCATAATGTCTGTATAACAGTTACATAGTAACATAGTATTGGAGGTTGTATAAAGACATATGTCCATCTAGTCCAACCTTTATACCCTACTCATAATGTCTGTATAACAGTTACATAGTAACATAGTATTGGAGCTTGTATAAAGACATGCCCAGCTAGTCAAACCTTTATACCCTACCCATAATGTCTGTATAACTGTTACATAGTAACATAGAATTGGAGGTTGTATAAAGACATACGTCCATCCAGTCCAACCTTTATACCCTACCCATAATGTCTGTATAACAGTTACATAGTAACATAGTATTGGAGCTTGTATAAAGACATGCCCAGCTAGTCCAACATTTATACCCTACCATAATGTCTGTATAACCGTTACATAGTAACATAGAATTGGAGGTTGTATAAAGACATACGTCCATCCAGTCCAACCTTTATACCCTACCCATAATGTCTGTATAACAGTTACATAGTAACATAGTATTGGAGCTTGTATAAAGACATGCCCAGCTAGTCCAACATTTATACCCTACCCATAATGTCTATCAGTTACATAGTAACATAGTATTGGAGGTTGTATAAAGACATACATCCATCTAGTCCAACCTTTATACCCTAACCCATAATGTCTGTATAACAGTTACATAGTAACATAGTATTGGGAGCTTGTATAAAGACATGCCCAGCTAGTCCAACATTTATACCCTACCCATAATGTCTATCAGTTACATAGTAACATAGTATTGGAGGTTGTATAAAGACATACATCCATCTAGTCCAACCTTTATACCCTACCCATAACGTCTGTTTAACAGTTACATAGTAACATAGTATTGGAATGTAACTTATACCGCGTCAGGAGCTCGCCTGACTTGTTTCATGCCGGGCTGGCACTTCATCAGAGGTAAATAACAGCTGGTAATAGAAGTCCTTATGTAAGCTCAACCAAAATTAATTAACATGCAATTGGGACCAAACTCTCAACAATTAAAGAGACTTTTCATCTCCTATACACTCTATATAAATACTTATGTTTAGATACATATGTCCATCTAGTACAACATTAATAACGTAACCATAATGCCTGTATATGAAGGGTGGGGTACAGTACTGTATAGAATATACTAGTAGGGGAATTACTGTACAGAATAAATTGTGTACTGTATAGAACATATGCGTTGGGGAAGTACTGTACAGAACATACGTGTTGGGGAAGTACTATACAGAATAAATGGGGGGCGGTACTGTACAGAATAAATGGGGGTGGTACTGTATAGAACATACTGGGTGGGGAAGTACTGTACAGAATAAATGGGCGGCGGTACTGTATAGAACATACACGTTAGGGAAGTACTGTACAGAATAAATAGGGGGCGGTACTGTATAGAACATACGGGGTGGGGAAGTACTGTACAGAATAAATAGGGGGCGGTACTGTATAGAACACTTACCTATTAACGTGATTGGTCAGTTTAAATGTTTTGTTTCTTTGTCAGGGAGTTAGAATCAGGCGAATTCTCCGTCCTTTTTTCCTCTTACAAAATTCCTCCCTGATGAAAAAGACTCTAAAATGCATTAAACGGACGTTACCAGAAATGGCCAGGTAAGAGGGAATAGAATTAGATTTAGTTATCATTACAACGTGTCACTACTGTCTTTTAATTGGTCATGAAAATGTTTGAACAGATTTTGTTGAGTATCTAAGAACTAATGCTAAAATGTCTATATAATAGGAAATGACAATTGTACCTACAGTATGCGGTCTTTGTACAGGTTTGTCATTTCCTGATTTCTGCAGCCCTCCTTCCTAGTGAGTAACAATTGGTTTTCTCACTGTTCAGTCTTGGTTACAGAGAGGACACAGGAAGGTCAGCCAGTAGTTCATTGACAGCTCTGGCGGGGGTAGTGAATTCACTATTGGTTGGATCCAGTAGTGATTATATATCAGTCAGTTCCAGCTCCATAATAATTTAACCATAGTTCTCCTTATTCTAAAATTAAATTTAGGATCTGCTCTCTCTGCTTGCATTGGTGGAGATAAATCTGTGTGGTTTGTTTTCCTGGGCTGTAAATTGTATTTACTGGGTCCATGGTGGGAACACTCGGGCCGTAGTATTTATAATGGGTTAGTCCTTTAACTGGGCGCAGTGTTATTTTACAGCAAGGTTATAAAGTAACGTTGTTGTGGTAAGATACGGAAAGCTTAATTGCACTGGTCAAAACATCACTAGCTGAACTAGCGGGTATTTTGGACCATGATAAGCTTTGACTATTGATCCTTTATAATTGCTGTCCATAGTGTGTTGATTTATTTTTTAAGAATTCGTATTTTCTACCTGGCTGTGTATCTCCCAGAATCCCCTGTCAGACCATGTTTGATCACAT
The DNA here is from genome assembly GCA_019447015.1 of Hymenochirus boettgeri. Taxonomy (NCBI): domain Eukaryota; kingdom Metazoa; phylum Chordata; class Amphibia; order Anura; family Pipidae; genus Hymenochirus; species Hymenochirus boettgeri. The sequence continues at coordinate 26,437 of JAACNH010000801.1, read as the reverse complement.
GACCTGTGATTCAGAATTTCACTGCACATGACTGATCTCACTTTTTTTTTTTTCTTATTTAATAGTGTGATGTTGCTCCTGGCCCTACACCTTTGTCTGTTTACCATGTTCGGTATGTTACTGTTTGCACATTCCAAGGTAATCGCTCTTGAGATAAATTAATTCAATGATGCATTGACTATGTGTTAAACCTCGTACACATGTCCGGTTGGCCGCCTGACCTCCAAGCGCGTGCACACTTGGATCAACTAACGGCACCCAGGGGAACGCATACACAAGTGCAACTAACGCCCGTTCTTGGGGTCAGGCATCCTACCCTTCTTTTAAAGGGGAACTGTGGTCAAATTGAGGTAAATTTTTGTGTGTGATATGGAAGCAGCATCACCAGGTCCCCTGCACTTCCTGCTTCCTGGTGTGAAACTGTCAGTCAATCTGTCCTGTGTCTCCTCCTCCCCTTTGCAGCCCCCCTGGTCCTTCCCAATCATGGACCCCATGGTCCCTCCAGTTGCAGGCCCCCCATGGCCCATTATCTTACAGCCCCATGTGGCCCCGCCCACTCGCGGGTGCCTTGGGTTACTCAGGAAACTGGCCTTTTATTTAAACTAACACTGCTGCCTCCAGCCTTCAACCATTCTCTCTTGCTGCTCCCTACCATTGGAACTCTTTCCCTCTCTTGCTTCGCCAGGTGACATCCATTAATGCTTTCAAATCTAGACTGTCATCCTATCTTTCTGAGCACCAGCATAATAAATTATTGTTCGCCATCTCAAGCACTTTGTACACATCCCCCCACTTGTATCTGTATGTTGTCCCTCCCACTTAGATTGTAAGCTCTTCGGGGCAGGGATCTCATTCCTAATGTGTCAAGGCATGCTGCACTTATATCAATTTATCCATCATTTATATATATGTATTTTTAACTTATGTATGAAATTGTATTTCATTTTTATTTATCTGTATAATTGCTTGCACCTATCCCCGTTTTATACTCTGTATTTTATAATGTACAGTGCTGCATACCCAAGTGGCGCTTTATAAATAAAATTATACATATATACGGACGTCGTCTATGAATAATGATGTAATTATAATATGCCCATTAGTAATGGGGTAGTACCACTTGAATAATATAAATACTGTATGAGATACCCCCCCCATAATTGCGGTGGTACCCTATAAATAATAATATAATTGGTACCCTATAAATAATTTAATAACGTTATTATAGAAACTCCTTATGATTGGGATGGTACCCTATAAATAATAATTTAATAACCTACCCCTGTAGTGAATTTCTATGGGAGGAACTGTAAGATTATTGTCTTATAATCTTACAGTTCCAGGAGGAGAAGGAAACCAGAAGCCACAAAGGGGTAGGTTATAATAAATAATGCACCCCGAACTGTGAATTATAGGGATATTAGAAGTCACCTTGGAGTTCCATGCTCTGTATAAAAGGTATTCGGCCTGCGGCCTTGTGCTTTTATATGGTCACGGAACTCCTCGGTGACTTCTAATATCCTTATAATTTACAGTTGGGGGTGCATTATCCACTATATAACGTTATTGTAGAAACTCCCTATAATTGGGAATGTACACTTTAATTAAAAATGTAATAGTGTTATTATAGAAACTCCCTATAATTGGGGTGGTATCCTATAATTAATTTAATAATGATATGATAGATACCCCCTATAGTTGTGCTTGTATCTTATAACAATTATTTAATAACGATATGCTATTGATCCCCCTATTTGTACCATCTATGCACACATGTTTACCAGCAATGTTCAGACCATGAACTGTGGTAATAATTGATGCAGCATTGTATGAAATCTAAGTAGCCCCTCCTGTTGCATTATCTAAATACATAACTTTGTATGACAAGATCTGTCCTGGGAATCGGATGAGGAACTTCAGTGTCTATGGACACGTCTAGTGGTCCAGGTTGGTATGTTGACAGTTCCTGGGGTCGTTGATTGTTTTTGATATATTCTGCAGTGAGGTCATTCTCTAAAGTGTTTTCCTCTTTATCATGTGACCAGGACTCTCAGGCGGATGCTGAATGGCGGAAGTATTTCCGTAATCTGCCAGATTCCATGACCTCTCTATTAGTGCTGCTAACTACGGCAAACAATCCCGATGGTGAGTTCTCTACCGTTACCCTGATCTGGATTAGCACCCACAATGCAACACAATGTCCTTGGTTTAGTAGTGTTAAATAATGTAGCTCCTTTAGTTTTGCTAAGGATGCTGGGCAATATTAAATATACAGATATTATCTGTGAGTATTTTTGAATAGAACCTTTTAGAAGTACAGATGAATAATTTTTGAGTCCAACATCCAGAGCATGTTATATGTATACCAGGCCCTTCCCTATTATGCAATCGCTGGTACTCTCTCTTTAAGAAAGAAGAATTAACTGGAAGACAAACCTTCTTTTCAGTAAAGTGTATTTTCCCTTCTTTCTGTACCTTTTCTAAAGGGGAACTAAAACTGAAATACAAACATCAAACTAGACACAGCATCATCCAATTAACATTCATCAAGGGGTGTGTGCTGCTTAAAGGGAAAATGAATACTAATCACTTAAAACACAGCAACCCTAAAATAAAAGTGCACCAACACCATATATTCAAATATAGAAAACTATATACATGGTCATTGTTATGGTTAGCACTGGTACCTTGCAGTGCTAAAGTCCTGAGTTCGATTCCACCCTTGGACACATCTGCAAGGAGTTTGTATGTTCTCCCCGTGCTTGCGTGGGTTTCCTGCGGGCACTCCGGTTTACCCACAGTCATAAAGACATACTGATAGTGCCGGACGTCTCTGTTCTCAATTGACTTCATGTCCTTTTATTCTTTGACAGTGATGATTCCAGCTTATTCAGCAAATCGAGCGTATTCCCTTTTCTTCATTATTTTCACTGTCATAGGTAGGTGTGTATAGGTGGTCTAGGTGAGTGAATAGAGAGAATGTTTATTATGTTTATTACTTGAAACTGGTTGTTTAAGTCCTAATTCAGCTATCATTTTTGGTATCCGAAAGAATGTAGTAACCTTATAGTAACGTTTACAGTATATAACATTTCATAGAGTATTTCAGTTGTACAAATTGGGGAACATGGGAGCCAAATCCATTTATAGAATATAATTTGTCGGATTACAATTAGTTTGATTTTCAAATTGGATTATTGAATTAAATTGCACTAGTTATTGTGTGAACAATACAAAACACAAAATATTAAGAATAGCGGCTGGCTCCACCCTCATTAAAGACTGCCGCCGGCTCCACCCTCATAAAAGACTGCCGCCGGCTCCACCGATTATAACTGGTGACACAGCTAAAACACCGATTATAACTGATGACACAGCTAAACAACCGCATATAATGATGACATAGCTAACACTGATTATAACTGGTGATATAGCTAAACACTGATTATAACTGGTGACATACTAAACCTGATTATAACTGATGACATAGCTAAACACTGATTAGAACTGATGACATAGCTAAACACTGATTATAACTGATGAATAGTAAACACTCATTATGAATGATGACATAGCTAAACCTCATTTATAAACGGATGACATAGCTAAACACTGATTATAACGGATGACATAGCTAACACTCATTAACTGATGACACAGCTAAACACCTGATTATAACGGATGACACAGCTAAACACCGATTTATACGGATGACACAGCTAACGCCGATTTAACTGGTGACACGCTAAACACTGATTATAACTGGTGACAGAGCTAAACACTGAATTAACTGATGACATAGCTTACACTCATTATGAATGATGACATAGTTAAACACTCATTATAACGGATGACACAGCTAAACACTGATTATAACGGATAACACGAGTTCTGTCCCAACCAGGTTTGAATCAGAACAGGACTTCATCTGTACTGATGACATAGCTAAAACACTGATTATAACGGGTGATATAGCTAAAACACTGATTATAACTGGTGACATAGCTAAACACTGATTATAACTGATGACATAGCTAAACACTGATTATATACTGATGACATAGCTATACACTCATTATGAATGATGACATAGTTAAACACTCATTATAACGGATGACACAGCTACACTGATTATAACGGATACACAGCTAAACACGATTATAACTGATACACAGCTAAACACCGTTAACTGGTGACACAGCTAAACACTGATATAACTGGTGACACAGCTAAACACTGATTATAACTGGTGACAGAGCTAAACCGATTATAACTGATGACACAGCTAACACTGATTATAACTGATGACATAGCTAAACACGATTATTACTGATAACATAGCTAAAACACTCATTATGAATGATGACATAGCTAAACACTCATTATACGATGACATAGCTAAACACTCATTATAACGGATGACACAGCTAAACACTCATTATAACTGATGACACAGCTAAACACCGATTATAACAGATGACATAGCTAAACACTCATTATAACTGGTGACACAGCTAAACACCGATTATAACTGGTGACAGAGCTAAACACTGAATATAACTGATGACACAGCTAAACACTGATTATAACTGATGACACAGCTAAACACTGATTATAACTGATGACACAGCTAAACACTGATTATAACTGATGACATAGCTAAACACTGATTATAACTGATGACATAGCTAAACACTGATTATAACTGATGACATAGATAAACACTGATTATAACTGATGAATAAATAGCAATAGTAAATTAGTGTAAATGGCTCAGGGACCTGGGAAATGGTCTGGGAAACACATACATATAACTTCTAAAAAAATATTTCTTCACATATAAGCTATTTCGAATACTGGAAATTGCGGGTTCAACGCATCGCTATTTCTCTAATGTTTGGATTGAGAATTCTCGTATTCTAATCTCTCGAAATTTGCCTGGATATTTAATAATTTCCTAGTATTCGATTTAGAAAGTCTGGGAAAAGTTTCATGATATAAAAATACAAGAGTTTAAAAATTTTCTGTCCCAACCAGGTTTGAATCAGAACAGGACTTCATTTGTACTGATGACATAGCCTAAACGCTGATATATAACTGTTGCATTGCTAAACACTGATTATAACTGATGACATAGCTAAACACGATTATAACTGATGACATAGCTAAACACTGATTATAACTGATGACATAGCTAAATATTGATATAACATGATGACATAGCATAACACTCATTATGAATGATGACATAGTTAAAACACTCATTATAAAGGATGGACACAGCTAAACGCTGATTATAACTATGACAGCTAAATGCTGATTATAACTGGTGACATAGCTAAACAACGATAGAACTGATTACATAGCTAAACACGCTTATAACTTATGAACATGACATAGCTAATCACTGATTATAACTGATGACATACGTAAAAAACTATTATAACTGATGACATAGCTAAACACCGATTAGAACTGATGACATAGCTAACATGATTATAACTGATGACATTGCTAACACAGATTATAACTGATGACATAGCTAAACACCAGTTATAACTGATGACATACCTAAACAACTATTACAACTGGTGACATTGCTAAACACGAAACGATATATAGACAAAAGTTAATGATACATAGCTAAACACTGATTACAAACTGATGACATAGCTAAAAACAATTATAACTGATGACATACCTAAACACCGATTATAGCTGGTGACATTGCGGAACACTGTTTAAACTGATAACATAGACAAAACAGATATAACTGATAACATAGCTAAACACCGATTATAACTGATGACTAGCTAAACACCGTACTGATGATAGCTAACCGATTATAACTGATGACATAGCTAACCACGATTATAACTGATGACATAGCTAAACACTGATTATAACTGATGACATAGCTAAACAACGATTATAACTGGTGACATAGCTAAACACGATATAACTGAAACATACAACAGATTATAACTGATAAGCAAACATGATTAAACATACTAGTTAACCATTATAACTTTGACATAGCTAAACACTGATTATAACTGATAACAAAGCTAAACACGGATTATAACTGATGACCAGCTAAACAAATTATAACTGAGACATACTAACACTGATTATAACAATGACATAGCTAAACACTGATTATAACTGAATCAACTAGCTAAACACGTGATTATAACTGATGACCAGCTAAACACTAATTATAACTGATGACATAGCTAAACACTGATTACTAATGACAGCTAAACACTGATTATAATTGATGACATAGCTAAACACTGATTATAACTGATGACATAGCTTAACACTGATTATGACTGATGACATATGCTAAACATGGATTATAACCGATGACATAGCTAAACACTAATTATAACTGAAACTAGCGAGTTTCTGTTCCAAAAAAAGATTTCGGATTTTCAAAAAAAAAAAATGGACCCGGACCCATAGAATGTAAAAAATCCAAAATATTCCAATTAATTTAAATAGCAATGTAAGTTAGGTAAAATGGCTCGGACCTGGGAAGGGTCTGGGAAACACGTACATAAAACTAAAACTTAGGGAAAAAAAAGACTTTCTTTACACGTGAGCTATTTTTGAAAATTTTAATCAGGGCTCACGTATTTGCTATTTCTCCCATGTTCGGAATCCAGGGTTTACGTATTTAAAATTGAGGGTTTTCATGTTCTATATTTCTATATATATGTTCCGGCAGAAACCTCGAACCAAGGTTGACTCACACTGACTTCATCCTTACTGATCACTAAGCTGGATTGAACTCGAACTCGAACTCGGGCCAAACTTTACAACTCGAACTGTTCGAACTAGTTCTGCTTGACTAGTTTCGAATTTGCGGCTGTTTTTCGATAATGTATCGAATTTACGAGCTGTTCGATTTTCGGTAATCCTTAATGTATCATTCGGAAACCTTTGAATGTGTCGGTCGATTTCGGTAACCCTCGAATTTAGCATTTGTTTTCGGTAACTCTCAAATTTAGCGTTTTTAACCCTCCAGTGTAGCTGCCGATTTTCTGTAACTCTCGAAAGTATCGCTCGGTAACCCTCGAATGTAGTGGTTGATTTCTGAAACCCTCAAATTAAGCATTCGTTTTCAGTAACCCTCGAATGTAGTTTTCATTTTCTGTAACCCTTGAATGTCTGCCAATTTCGGTAACTCTCGATTTTGGTGATCCTCAAATTTAGCATTTGTTTTCGGTAACCCTGGTATTTGCATTCGTTTTGGTAACCCTCGAATGTAGCGTTCATTAACCCTAGAATTGTCCATAACCCTCGAATGTAGCATTTGGGAAAACCCACAGTATAGTACATGCTAAGACCCTCACACAGTACTCCTAAGTCCCCCAACTCAGAAAAAACCCTAAAGGAGGGAACACAAAAAGAGCAAAAACAGTGTGAGGTAGTACCCAAACAATAATAAAAATATATATATTATATTTATCACATGCATATAAATATAAGAGTAGTATCAAATAATATGAGCAGGCTAGCTGCTTAATAAAAATCCTAAAAATGGCATACATAAAGTACATAAAATAGCCCAGAGAAATGTACAAATATCAAAAAATCTCAAAACACTACCTAATAGGAGTGTAAAAAAATATCACTAATAAGCAGCTACAACTAAGCGGCACTAAAGTTAAAGTCTGGGCTCAAGAGATTCATCGCAGAATAGGGGATCCAGCTGGACCGAGTCTATCCACAGGACCAAAACACACATTCCACTGGTGTGTGCACACTCTCACGCTCATCAAGGAGTGGATAAAAGTATAAATAGAAAGTGCAGTAAGGGCTAGGCACTTACGCAATTTTCTGCGTTTGCGCATGCGTTTTTTCTCCGATCATTGGAATCGCAGCAACGCACCGAAAAGTGCGCTTTCGGGTGCGATGCGATTGCACTTTGCGTTCCACGTTTTAAATTGCAATCGCATGCGTTTTTCTATATGTAACGAAAAAAACGCATGCGCAAACGCAACAAAATCGCACATGAAATCGCATGCGATTAGTCTCCCATAGACTATAATAGGTTTGTTTCCGAACTACCGAACTTTTACTGAAGTTTGCTGCAATCCTTTTTCGAAGCACATGCAGTCCACATTTTTATGCGAATTGTATGCTCCCTGATATGGATATTGCCAAAAAAAAGGGATAGGCCACACTAATTGGCTTTTAAGAACGATCCAATGGTGCTTTTAGAAGCGCACACTAGTGTGGTCTATTGATGTGGACACAGTAGTGGCTGCGCATGCATTCCACATTTTATTTGAGCAATCACATGCGCTCCGATTGCGCAACATTGCATGATTCAACTCGCACACACGTGTACCATAACGTGCACGCAGGAGCGCATTGTAGTATAGCCTCAGCCTAAGGACACTAGTAGGCCAATTGATGTTTGGTGTGCATTGCTGCTGGTGCGATCCCTTAAACGGAGCGCATGCAAACTGTTTTTGCACAATCACAGTGCACAGCAACACGCACAAGATGTAATGTGTGCGCTAGTGTGCCCATTTCGGTGCGCTGGTGAGCGCTTAAGTGTAGACACACTATAATGCGTATAGCGTGCTGGAAATGCGTAAGCAAATGATAGCGTGTGAGGAGAGCTGGCAATGATGTTTCCTGAGATTTTTCCTGATTACTCCTGGGAGTTAGTGACTTTGTTCTGCTTCAGTGATTGTTAGAGTAATAAAGACGCAGAAAGCAGCAGAAGAAGATTCTGGGTGCACCTTTTTGGTCTTTAATCATTGCTGAATATGTGTCCCATTCCTCTTCATATAATTCTTTCCCAATATCTCTCCAAATCTGTCTGATTCTGTTGTTGTCTTTGTATTGTGTATGAGTTTTATCATACAATTGTGGGGTACTGCTGTATCCTCTGTACACAGAGATTTTTTGGTGGGGCCATGACAATCACAGTCCCCACAACTTTTGCAAAACACAAGGTCAAAACCAATGTCCACAACAAACCTGCTACAACCTCCACAGCCCGACTACGCCCTAAACAGGAAATGGAAGTGACATCACTGGAAATTCTGGTTAAAACGCGGAAAAAACGGAGTAAAATCGCGTCGATGTCCGTTTTTTTTGCCTTCCATAGATTTTCATTGTTGCGCGTTGCAGACACACACGGAGCAAAAATGGTGAACGCGCGGTTGTGACAACGGTATCGCAACGCATTGCTCATAGTGGGCATACTGTTGCGATTTAACTTCTAATGTATGTGTCATTGCGCATCGCAAATCGATCGCAAATCGATCGAATCGGTGTAAAAACACGTAATGGGCCTATACCTGAGTGTCTCCGGTGCGCTGTGATTGTGCAATTGGAGCACATGCTAATGTGCAATAAAATGCAGACCACGCTCCGATTAGCGGATCACAGGGCAGTGCACTTGTGGATAGACCAATTGGCCAACACTAGTGTGTCGGAAAAAAGGTTTAAAGCGCGCTAGTGTGACCTTGCCCTTACGCGCTCCATTGTGGCTGTGCATTTTACGCGTTACCGTGTGCTGTCGCAGTGGTAGGAATCTGATTGGTACACCATCCTATAAATGGTATAATATATGCTGGTTGGGGTACTAACACTTGGTTTGGAATTATTGTAAAGACCGCCATCACGACCATTTGACCACTGCCCCATCGTTCATCTCATCGCCCGACCCTTTCCATGATTCCGTAGGACTAAAATTCATACTGCAGTTTGCAGAACTTCTGACTCTTAAGTTCCAACCGGTGCCGCTGGTAAATGTAGTTCAGTGGACAATTAAAAGACATGCCAGGAATCGCCGAACGACTCCAAATCCCAGAAGGCTTTGCTCTAGCGTATGAGTACAATGTTTTAATAAAGGAGGAGCCGTAGGGGAAGGAGATGGAAAGTTGCTGGTGGATCAGGATTGTTATAGTCGGACCGACCTGAGCGCTCTCCCCACCCAGCGATGGAGTCCGACCGGCTACTCAGTCCCATAAGGGAGCTGGACGTCAACCCGAACTTCGGCTCTTATAGAACGTACCGGGTCCTGTAGCTCCAACGGGTCATCCGGAGGGACCTGCACTGAACCCCACGGTGGGACATGTAGGAGAGAGGTGTTTAGTCAAGGGGCTGCTAACTGCAACTATTATATAACTTGTATTACTATAGAACTATTATATACTATTACATTACTATAGAACTATTATATTACTATTTATCATTACTATATTACTATAGAACTATTATATACATATAAAACTATTATTACTTTAGAACTATTATATTACTATTATTACTATAGAAAATATATATTACTATAAAAACTATTACTATTATATTATAGAATTATAACTATTCATTAGTATTACTAATTATCACTTCATTATTATCACTATTCATTATACTACTGATTATTATTACTACTGATTATTATCACATTCATTAGTATTACTAATTATCACTATTCATTATTACTCCTGATTATCACTTTTATTAGTATCACTATTCATTAGTATTACTAATTATCACTATTCATAATTCTCTTATCATTAGTACTACTGATTACCATCTCTTTCATTAGTATTACTATTATCACTATTCTTATTACTACTGATTATTATCACTATTCTTTAACTACTGATTATTTCACTATTCATTATTACTACTGATTATACCACTATTCCATTATTATCACTATTATTATCACTATCATTAAATTAAATTATTAACTTATTCATTATTACTACTGATTATCACTACATAGTAACATAGTAATTAAGGTTGAATAAAGACATACGTCCATCAGTCCAACCTATTCACCCTCTTTATATATATATATATATATATATATATATATATATTATATTATATATATATATATCTATATATAATTTATTTTTTTTTTTACCCTACCTAACAGTTGATCCAGAGGAAGGCAAAAAACCCCAGCTAAAAAGGGGAAAAAATTCTCCTGACTCCAAACGGCAATCGGAATGTATCCCTGGATCACCAGATCTATATGCATTAATACCAGTAATTCTCAATATTTTTTAGTTTTAGAAACTTATCCTGCCTTTTTAAAGCTATTCATTGAACTTGCCATTACCACATCTGCCGGAAGACAGTTCCACAATTTCACCGTTCTCACTGTAAAGAAACCCTTCCTAACCTGAAGATGAAACTCTTTTCTTCCAACCTTAGAGGATGTCCACGTGTCCTCTGATATGACCTATTAGTGAACAATGCACCAGAGAGTCATTGTATGGCCCATTAATATATTTGTATAAGGTAATCATGTCCCCCCCACGCAACCTCGCTTCTCCAATGTAAACAGCCCTAACTTGTCTAATCTGCCTGCATATTCGAGCCCCTCCAGAGTTATTTATGGTGTAGGGGCACAGGGATTATTAAATCCCAAATGCATCACCTTACATTATCAACATTGAATCTCATCTGCCATTCTGCTGCCCATTTTGATAATCTATCTAGGTCTGCTTGCAGCACTTGAACATCATTGGAAGTTTCCAAAGCTCTGCATAGTTTAGTGTCATCAGCAATACTGAGACCTGCTCTCAATGCCCTCTTCTAAGTCATTTATAAAACAGATTAAACAGAAGCGGCCCCAGTACAGAACCCTGAGGCACTCCGCTTAGAACTTTAGACCACATAGATGTAGCTCCATTAACCCCCACTCCTGTTGCGGTCCAATAACCAGTTTTCTATCCATGAACAAATGTTTTCTTCAAGGCCAACATTCCTCAGTTTATACATTAGTCGCTTATGTGGACACAGTATCAAAGCTTTTGCAAAATCCAATATACCACATCCACTGCTTGATGCCTGAATCTAGCTTCTTACTCACTTCTTCATAAAAACCAATTAAATTGTCTGGCATGATCTATTTCTCATAAATCCATGCTGACTACTACTAATAAGATGATCCTGGAAACAAGTCAAGGATATGATCCCTTAACAAGGTTTCCATCACCTTCCCTACCACTGATGTTAGGCTTACAGGTCTAGTTTCCAGGCTGTGAACGACTACCTTTTTTGATAGGATTACATTGGCTTTTTCCAATCCAGCGGCACATCCCCAGACAAAACGAATCTGTAAAGATGAAAAAGTGGTCTAGATAGAACTGAACTAAGCTCCTTTAAAATCGAGATGCAATCCATCTGGTCCTGGCGCTTTATTGATATTAACCTTGTCTAATTGTTTCCGTACAATATCCTCTGTTATCCAATGTGAAAACTCTTCATTTTCTTCCCTGCATATTATTACAATCCCTACGTAAGGACAAGGATTCTCAACAGTAAAAACCGATGTAAAAAAAGGTTTAGCAGATTAGCCTTTTCGGCATCCTACTACCACCCTCAGCTCCATTATTTATGGTTCCACATTCTCAGCACTATTCATTAATACACTGTTATATCATTATTCATTAGTATTCTATCTATCACTCTTCTTTATTACTACTGATTCCGTATATACTCGAGAGTTTCAGGGTTTAAAATTAGCCTGAAAACCTAACCTCAGCTTATACTCGGGTCAAGTCCTAATTTAGATCCAATGCTGCAATGCAGGTAGTAACCAGTAGGTGGTGCTGTGTTAAAAAACCCTTCACATGCATAGAAACAGGAGTTACAGGAGCAGCTGATCTGCCTTTACACTCCTTCCTGTTCCTGTAGTCGGCTGCTGGACTCACTCAGCACTGTCACTGGTCATTTGGATGCTGGAAATCTGATGGATCTTCTCAGTTTGGGGCAAAAAATGTCTGCTAGTTTAGTGCAAATGACAGCTTGAATCTACAACTCTCAGGTGACATTTTTAACTATTGGGGTCAGAGAGTCCTTTACTATAGGGGGTCAGAGTGCCCTTTACTATATGGGGGTCAGGAGAATTGTAAAATGATGGTAAGCTTAATTAAAAGTTTATGAACCTTGCCACTCCACATGTTTAGAAACGACAACTCCCAGCAACCAAAGCATGTTTGCAAACATCTGGATGCCAAGGAATTGGGGGGGGGGGGTGTTACTGGTACTGGATTAGGCTATTTCTGTATGGGATTAATGTATGGGAATTCTGCTGTCCATTTAAAGGCAACTTAAGCCACAAAACAATATGATCAGCGGCAGTAGTGGGATAATTTGTACCCTCGGCTTATACTCAAGTCAATCAGTTTTTTACACATTTTTCTGGTAAAAATAGAACCTCGCTTATACTTGGATTGACTTATACTCAAACCAGGCAACCAACATTGGTTTGAAATAAAGGGAACCTTCCTGCAATCATCCAATGTGGTATACCTGATTTTATGTTCTTGGTGCCCCTCAGGACTATATGTAGGAGAGACTGGACAGACCCTGAGGCAAAGAATGAACTCTAATAGATTCACAATTAACAATAATAAACGAGATGTCCCTGTGGTGCCCATTTCTGCAGCCAAGACACAGCCTGAAAGACCTAAAAGTCACAGTGCTCATGGGAAATTTCAGATCCCTAAAGGAGAGGTTTAGAATGAGAATGTAAACTTTGGGAAAAAAAAAAATGTGGGACCTTGGCTCAACAAGATCTAAACTTTGTGTCACTATGGCTCTAATCTTAATGTCATGTAGAGTTAATCAGACTAACTCTTTAAACCACCCAAACCCATAAATATCTCATTTACCTAGACCCTCCATGGACATGGTGAAGTGTATTTGATTGTTTGTTAACCTTTGATAATTATTTTATTACTGCCTGTGATCATTGAATGTGTATTTACTGTTTTATTTACGACAGCCATTGCCAGGACAGGCATGGGGGCAAACCATAACATCTGTATAATGTCAGAAAGGCTTGTTCTAGTATGTATAAAAATAGAGTGCTTTACAAGAATTCAGTATTGTATCATGCTGAGGAAGAAGCCTAAGTGCTTTGAAAGCTTGCATTTTCAATCATTTTAGCCAAAAGGTATTTTTTTATATCCAGATGTCTTCACTGATATAAGGATAATATGACTAAAGGGATGAGGTACTGTCCTTCCTTAACACTATATACTATTATGTCTTTGCTATAAAGGATAATATGATTAAAGGGATGAGTTACTGTCTTCTTAACACTATCTACTGTGTCTGTTATGCTATAAAAGGACATGATTAAAGGGATGAGGTACTTATGATTAAAGGGGGTGAGGTACTGTCCTCCTTAACACTATATACTATCAGTATGTATGCTATAAAGGATAATATGATTAAAGGGATGAGGTACGTCCTTCCTTACAAGATTTACTATAATGTCTGTATGCTATAAAGGATATGATTAAAGGGATGAGGTAATATTCTTGTTCAGTGCAAATACATATGCTTTTCAGAAAAAGCAGTATTTTTAATCCCATGACCTTAATCGCCAATTTCAGCATTGTGTCTGTGTATAAATAAATGCAACCGAATACTGACTTCCTGTTTGCAGGACCCCTGGTAGAAACCGTTATGGTTTTGCCCTTGACCCAGCGCCTGGGTTGATTCAGTTGTCAGTAGAGATCTGACATCTTTGACCCATCCAACAGCCAATCAGTAAGAATTACGTTAGGAAATTCCAAGGAAGTGGTGCATCCTGGGAAAGAAGAAGGACCGTTAGAACCTAAAATGTCAGCTCACTAATGTCAACAGCAGGGAACAGCAAGGGTATAAAATCAACTGATTTTCAAAATGGGAGAGAGATATTGATAAATAACGAAGAGGCATCACCAAACTAACAATTTAACAAATATTGATCATTTCCACTGAACAGTCCCATTAATACTGAATACACACGTTTGGATCCTTTGTCCTAACACTTGCAACCAGTTGCCCACGACGAAGGACCATAGAAGAAACACAATGCAATTTATGTTATGATCAATTGGGGGTAGGTTATGTAGTCCATACCTTCGATGGATACAAAATGGTGTGTAGATAATCAATATTCCTGAATAAAAATCAATTAGACCAATTTAAATGCCACATTTGTCAGCTGAAAGATAACACTGGCCCTGCATGGGATCATTTAAACTTTGATTAAATGGATTCCCCAGTATCCCTGCCATAAAAAAATCCTATGAACTTGCATATGACCCTAACCCATGACTTTCTTTGATTGATAAGATCATATGAGAGAAGTTTATTTTATAAAAATTTAAATAAAAAATCTTATTTCAATAAGTTATATAACTTCACATGTGGAACATTGTGATCCGATACAGGGAAAACTCCTTGAACGAAACCGACCCTTTAAATTTGATTGTGCTGGAGGCAGCAGTGAAACAATGATACCATTATATAGTAACCCGGACACCGTCTCTCTGTTCCTTTAACTAGGAGACCTTTATATGTGGGTTATGTGGGGTTTTGTCATTTTACCAAATTTAACTTTGTGTAGAACTACCCCTTTATAGGAAAATGTAATAAAGACAACAAAGCGGAGTAAATACCTCTCCCTGGCTGTCTCCTTGCAATATCACAACCGCAACCCAGCAGGACACATCCAAAATTCCGTAAGGAAGTAAAAGCTTTAATAGATTGTAAGCTCTATGGGGCAGGGACCTCTTTCCTCATGTTACATGTTTCAAGCACTTACATTTCATGATGCATATACTTATTTATATATTTATGGTATTTATATTCCCCACTTTGTTATTCTATATTGCACAGCGCTGCGTCCCAAGTGGCCAATATAAATGAACATATACATGCAACACATACATCATTCATAAACGAAAGGATGTTCCCAGTAAAATTTACCGGTATATAAAAAATACTAGACCATAAATAGAAATCCCTATTTTAAAATAGAGGTTTCTTTGTTTGCAGATGGTGAGAACAGAAGCACTTTACGCCAAGCAGGCTGTGGTCTTTATTGAAGACGCAATACAGGTGAAGATTTAATAATCACACATTTTCTGAAAAATAGTTCAGCTTCTTGTGTAATGCATAGAACTTATGTGCAATAAGGAGGATTGAACTGGGCCAATCTAGGAACCAATCACATTTGCGTTACTTGCACTAGAACAGGTAAGAAGCTAAATCCAGATGGACGCTGTGGAGGTACAGTTCAGTGAACTCTGGGTTTTTGGGTTCATTAAGGGAGAGGCACTGTGTGAGAAGTAAACACAATGTTTGTAATATGAGACATGTTCTGTATTATAAAAGAAAAAACATTTAAAGTTAATAAATAAAATACAACAACTTATTTATTCTAAAAACGTAAGGTTAGGACATAGAAATCCATAGACCAGGAAATACCGATATCTGTGTATTTATGTGCCGTGACCAGATTTACAAATAAAAATATTTATTTCAATAGAGCAGATGGAGTGTTCCAGAATTACATTAACCATCACCTCTTCTTGGTAATAAAAATCTGACCAATGGTTATAAGTAATCGTCATGAAATACATCTCTTTAGCAGTTATTTTATATCCTACTGTCTAATAGGTCTTGGGTATATGGAAGAACAAGGTAGTGATCTAGGGTGATGAATCGCTCTGTGTATTTAAAGGGCATGTCCACTTGATAAACCACTTTATCCAAGGATCCTTAGAGTTGCCCACCCCCAACAGCCTTAATAACACTAAAAAAAAAACTTTCCGATATCTGCTTACAGCCCATTCGCTCCCTACGACTATCTTCTTCCCTCTCTGCTAACAGAAAACAGCAGAGAGGGCCGCACTGGCAACCGCGTCTGTGATTGGCTGCCGGCTTTGGAGATAGCGCAAGAGCAGGGCTGTAAGTAAATATCAGAAGGGATTTTTTTTTGTGTTATTATGGTGGTTGGGGATGGCAGCCCTAAGAATACTTATATTAAATGGATTAACACTAGGAGGAAGGGCAGGGAACTGGGATCCGAAGGGGGGGGGGGGGGGGGGGGGGGGAGGCTCCACTGCATGTCAGCATAACAGAAGACAGACACGTTTGGACAGGAAGACAGACAATACTCTTCAGTTTCCTGGACTTTGGACATGACTGCAAGAGAACCATTAGGAGCAGGATGTAAGATGAGGATTTTTTGCCAGTACTTGAGCAAATTTTAGATTTGGGGTGGGTCATGCCCTGTAAATGCTTGCCCTTTAAAGGGAATATAATGTTCTGTGATTATGGCAAGGCAATCTGGGTCCAGTCTGGAATTATTTATGCACTTTGAAAAAGCTCAAGTGATCCAATTGAATGTGGAGACTTAAGAGTCAGACAAATCTGATTGGACCAGGATACAAACTGGTTGTCCAATCAGTTTGTGCTCTCACTCATGCCTATAACAAACATTGGTAATATTTTATTCTAGTGTAGATTGCGATTGTCAGTGGGATGCAATGAAAATGCATTAATTCAACAATAACAGAACCCAACAAATTCTGTCAATGTAAAAATTCTTATAATGGGTATTGGGTGCTTCTCCATAATCCTATTGGAAAGTGAATCAGTGATGTAAAACACGGGCAGACATGAGGAATGCATTGTATATATTGTTTATAATTACAGTAACTAAGACGAGAGGGAACTGTAGTACATGTCATATTCTTTCTAATGGTGTCATCTGGTGTTAGAAATAAATATCTTGTATATTCTTTTATTGTGTGTAAGGGCAGGTGGATCAAAATAAATTTTCCCTTTGTTACAGTATCGTTCCATAGATCACCGCGTAGACCAACTTCCCTGTGTCTGTATCGATGGTACTATTCCGATATCTGCCAGTGGTAAGCATCAGCCATAGACGCCTTTCTCTCCTGTTGGAGAAGAGAGGGTTCAAATGCAGTTGGTCAATAGAACATTCATTCTGTGGATATTGCAGTTCTACATATTGTTAAAGTGAAAGTAAATGGTTACTTCAACTCCAGTCCCTCCTTATTAATCTGTCTGAGGACCTAAAACACTAGCAGGGAGGCAGTCTCCGGTGGTTTGAGCAAGTGCTGTGATATGCTTGCATAACTGCTGCAACCTAAGGGTTAAATTTGCGCTAACCAATCTCAATAGTTAGCGTGACTTTACGTAGTTCGTGGCTCTAGGTAAATATGGGTATAGGTCCTACCTGGAAACGGATTCTCATGGCAGGCGGGCCAATCTAAGTGGCTTCTATAGGTGGCGCCTCAGTTTTGCCTCCTCCTGCCTTGCTGAAGGAGAGGCAAAACTGAGCAGCTTTTACTGGGTACATTTTCTACAGATCCTTTATTCCCCAGGGGTTTAATAGCCCTTTACTTCCCCTTTACCCACTGTATTGCAGTCCAAATCAGAGGCCGACTCTCTGTTTTTATCAGTTTTTGGTTTTGGTATTGCTTGTTTAAAGGAGCAATTTCCATTTCACTTTCTTATACATATAGCTACACATGCCCATTCCTGCAGAGAACCTCAATGTTCCATTCATAAAGAGTACTGCATATAGCACACAAGCACTTTCAGACGCTTGTTAGGAGACTTTAGTTCTCGTCTCTTTCTGTTTATCTTGTGTCGGCCATATTGTAGTAGGCCAATTGTTAGTCTCAAACATAAAAGTTTCATAATCATTGACAGGGGTGTTCGTTTATTTTGATAGGGCTTGGTAATAACTACAGTAACAGACAAGGACGCCCTCTGGTCTCCAGCTGTTGAAAAAAAGTTTTTTTTAATGGTTAATGCTCGTACACACCACGCGTGGATCCCGAGCGCAAGGCACACGAAGACGAATGGTCGTTCAGTTTCAGCCAATAATCGCAAGTGTGTATGAGTTTTTGAGCATGTATATATCATCGACTGTACACACATTAGCAATATAGGGCCAATCCCATTGGGTACCGATGAAATTGTCACTAATCTGTGTACCCGGCTTTACTGTCTTGTTTTTATGGATTAACACGTTATAGAGAAGGTGGGTGGTTAGCATTTGGGTTACTGTGCTTGTTTTGTGTGGATTAACCCTTATAGAGACTGGAGTGCTTTGCATTGTGGGTTCTGGTCTTGTTTTGTGTGGATTAACCCTTTATAGAGACAGGATTACCTTGCATTGTGGGTTACAGCCTTGTTTTTGTGGATAACCCCTTAATAGA
Organism: Hymenochirus boettgeri; assembly: GCA_019447015.1. Classification (NCBI taxonomy): domain Eukaryota; kingdom Metazoa; phylum Chordata; class Amphibia; order Anura; family Pipidae; genus Hymenochirus; species Hymenochirus boettgeri. The sequence goes on along the minus strand of JAACNH010000801.1, from coordinate 7,400 downwards.
GACGGAGTGCGTTGCATTGTGGGTTACGTCTTGTTTTTATGGATTAACCTTTATATAGAAGGGAGTGATTAGCATCGTGAATTACCATCTTGTTTTTATGGATTAACCCTTTATAGAGAAGAGAATGGTTTGCATTGTGGGTTACGGTCTTGTTTGTGTGATTAACCCTTTTATGGGAGACTGGAGTGCTTTGCATTGTGGGTTACTGCCTTTTTTTTGTTTTTTCTAGGAGGATATTGAGGTTGGTTGTGTCTCCTGCCCCCAGCACATACAGAGGCCTATTACAGAGGAGATATAGCCGTCTGATACACTGTTGGTTTAATTACCTTTTTTTTTGTTTGTTTTTAAGGATTCTGAACTTGAATATATTTGTCAATTTGGCTTTGGCCTTTATAGAGAAGCCTTCGTCCCTCTCCGCCACCTCAGATGTTCGTTACCGTGGAGCTACCTGGGAGCTGCCATGTGGGTTAACAGAGAGATGGAGTTCCTCATATTTCTAGTGTTTATTGCAGACGTATCTGTAAAGGTAATAAGTAAACCTTGTGATGTGTCTCTTGCCATGAAGACATTGAATATTGGGTAAAACTGTAATGGGAATAGACAATGGTTAAAGACCCTACACATTAAATAATCAAATGTAATAAATTAGGATTGTAAAATATCTCCATTTATTTACCCCAATGTAAAAATCTGCCTATAGGTACCTTAAGCTGTTCATACACATAAACTATATTAGGGCAAATCCCCTCAGATCCCATATGGGCAAAAATGATCCACCAATGTTGACGAACTACTACACTCACCCTGTAATATTTGTTTGACTTGAGAACAAAATAAATGAGTGCAGGGAAGTGCCTTAAAATTAACTTTAGCTGATCACTTTGATTGGTGAAGAAAACATGTTGTCCATGACAATCCTCCATTCATTGTGATCTCACTTTACACCTAACACAAGGCCTATGTACAAAACCTCTTCTCTGATCCTTTAATAAATAAATAAAGCCATGCAAAGCCTTGGGAGTCTTTGTAAGCTTGTGACAGAATTGGGCAATATGCTTCCTTCATCTTTAACTTCCTGATTGTTTGGACATTTTCAGCTGTTTTTGTCCTATTAAAGGACAACTACACTGTAAAAAAATGTTTAACCTTTTGATCTACGAAGAACAGGAGTTAAATGAGCTACGTCTTACCCGTTCTTCAGTAAAACTTGCAGGAGCGAGGAAGAACCCAGCCGATCCAGCGAAGGTAACAATCTCCGACGCGTCCCCCAGTCCTTGTACTGTGGCACATGCGCAAACAGTGCAAAGGAGCGTGATGCGATGAGACTGTCAGAGAAGCTGGCGCTGGATCAATCCACGTTTGTTTCTTCCTCTGTCCTGCAAGTTTTACTGAAGAATGGGAGGTAAGACGTAGACTATTTACCTCCTGCTCTTCAGTAAAACAGTAAAAAGGAAAGTTAAAAAAAAGCAATGGACATACCCTTTAGTTAATAAAGTGAAGGAGTTGAATCATTTCATTGAGGAACTACAGCACGTACAGTTTTCATCTGCCTGGTGAGAGTTCCGGGCTTTTTTTTATGACAGATAGTGCTGAAGCCAGGAGGAGGCTGCCTGTTCTTGTGCTTGTGCTCTTCACAGAAATGATATTAGGAGGTAGGAATTACCACTCCTACTTCCCTGTCCAGGTACTTTTCATTTTAATGGCTATTTAAAAAAGATAGGCCATTATTGTTTCTCCTTTAATGTACACAGCGTACAAAGCTTTTATGAGTTGCTCACAAATAGTAGCAGGATATGGCCCCTAAGGTTGGGGTACTCACAGGGCAATAATTCCATCTGATGGGTATCTCGGACATTGGGTCAAATATCTTTTGGGTACGATTTTAGTAATTTTTTTCGTCCTAATCAGACAAATGTTCAATTGGAGTGTTACCGATGGGATTAAAAAAAAAATTCAAAAACTAAAAAAAAGAATCCGTGCATGTTCCTGTATAATAGAATATTATCAGATGCATTAAAACAGCTGTGAGTTTAGGTTGAGATGTACAGTTTGACAGGAGCATTCTCACAGAGATGAGAAGGTTTAATCCGTTCCAGAATTTACTGTTTGTTTGACCTTTTCTTTTTCAGAGCTATCTAGTGGGTTGGAATGAATTTTGTTAAAAGCAAATGGCTCCTGTGTTATATCCTGACCCTGTGTGTTTCATCACGATTGGACAATTCTCTGTGCTTCATGTGTCAAGAGGTAAAGTCGGTAATATGTCCATCGTCACGCTATGTTTCAGTCATGTGTGAAAGCGCACACTCATTTTATCTAGGCCAGGTAACACACGGTGATATGGAATAGATTAGACATGTTGATAATTTCCACCAAATTCAGACATTCCTCTTCAACACCCCGAGATCTATTACTAGTTGGCCCGAGTGAGCCCAATTAATTTTATCTGGCGGATCATTGGGCCGCCAGTCAGGTCATGACATCTGTTGGAACAAGACATACCATCAACGTTGTATAAAGTAAGTAACATAGAATTTAATGTGAATAAAGACATACGTCCATCTAGTCCAACCTTTATATCCTACCCATAATGTCTATATAACAGTTACATAGTAACATAGTATTGGAGGTTGTAAAAGACATAACTTCCATCTAGTCCAACCTTTATCCCTACCCATAAGTGTCTGTATAACAGTTACATAGTAAACATAGTTATTGGAGGTTGTATAAAGACATACGTCCATCTCAGTCCAACTTATAACCCATACCCATATGTCTGTATAACAGTTTACATAGGTAACATAGTATGGAGGTTTAATAAAGACATACGTCCATCTAGTCCACTTTATACCTACCCAAATGTCTGTATACAGTTACATAGTAACATAGTATTGGAGGTGTATAAAGACATACGTCCATCAGTCCAACTGTATACCCTACCCATAATGTCGTGTAACAGTTAACTAGTAAACATAGTATTGGAGGTTGTATAAAGAATACTGTCCATTATCATCCAACCTTTATACCCTACTCATAATGTCTGTATAACAGTTACATAGTAACATAGTATTGGAGAGCTTGTTATAAGACATATGCCTCACTAGTCAACCTTATACCCTACCCATAATGTCTGTATAACAGTGTACATAGTAAACATAGTATGGAGTGTGTATAAAGACATCTCCAGCTAGTCAACCTTTATACCCTACCATAATGTCGTATAACGTTACATAGTAACATAGAATTGGAGGTTGTTAAAGACATACGTCCTCAGTCCAACCTTTATACCCTACCCATTAATGTCTGTATAACAGTTACATAGTAACATAGTATGGAGCTTGTATAAAGACATGCCCAGCTAGTCCAACATTTATACCCTACCCATAATGTCATCATGAGTTACATAGTAACATAGTATGGAGGTTGTATAAAGACATACATCCATCTAGTCCAACTTTATACCCTACCCACCATAACTTCTGTTTAACAGTTACATAGAACATAGTATTGGAATGTAACTTATACCGGTCAGGAGCTCGCCTGACTTGTTTCATGCCGGGCTGGCACTTCATCAGAGGTAAATAACAGCTGGTAATAGAAGTCCTTATGTAAGCTCAACCAAAATAATTAACATGGCAATTGGGACCAAACTCTCAACAATTAAGAGACTTTTATCTCTATACACTCTATAAATACTTATGTTTAGATACATATGTCCTCTAGTACAACATTAATAACGTAACCATAATGCCTGTATATGAAGGGTGGGGTACCGTACTGTATAGAACATACTAGTAGGGAATTACTGTACAGAATAAATTGTGTACTGTATAGAACATATGCGTTGGGGAAGTACTGTACAGAACATACGTGTTGGGGAAGTACTATACAGAATAATGGGGGGCGGGGGTACTGTACGAATAAAGGGGGTGGTACTGTATAGAACATACGGGTGGGAAGTACTGTACAAGAATAAATGGGCGGCGGTACTGTATGAACATACACGTTAGGGATAAGTACTGTACAGAATAAATAGGGGGCGGTACTGTATAGAACATACGGGGTGGGGAAGTACTGTACAGAATAAAGCTATGTAGATAGGGTGGGGGCTGAAAAGGTGTACTGTATTGAACTCTAACGGGGTGGGGGGAAGTATGTACAGAATAAATAGGGGGCGGTACTGTATTGAACATACGGGGTGGGAAGTACTGTACAGATAAATAGGGGGCGGTACTGTATAGAGCATACGGGGTGGGGAAAGTACTGACAGAATAAATAGGGGGCGGTACTGTAGAACATACGGGGTGGGGAAGTACTGATACAGAATAAATAGGGGGCAGTAACGTGTATAGAGCATACGGGGTGGGGTAAGTACTGTACAGAATAAATAGGGGGCGGTACTGTATAGAGCATACGGGGTGGGGAAGTACTGTACAGAATAATAGGGGGCGGTGGTTACTGGTACTAGAACACTTACCTATTAACGTGATTGGTCAGTTTAAATGTTTTGTTTCTTTTGTCAGGGAGTTAGAATCAGGCGAATTCCTCCGTCCTTTTTTCCTCTACAAAATTCCTCCTGATGAAAAAGACTCTAAAATTCATTAAACGGACGTTACCAGAAAATGGCCAGGTAAGAGGGAAGAATTGATGTATCATTACAACGTGTCACTACTGTCTTTTAATTGGTTGAAAATGTTTGAAACAGATTTTTGTTAGTATCTAAGAACATGCTAAATGTCTATATAATAGGAAATGACAATTGTACTACAGTAGCGGTCTTTGTACAGGTTGTGCATTTCCGATTTCTGCAGCCCTCCTTCCAGTGAGTAAACAATGGTTTTCCACTGTTCAGTCTTGGTACAGAGAGGACACAGGAGGTCAGCCAGTAGTTCATTGGACAGCTCTGGCGGGGTAGTTGAATTCACTATTGGGTTTGGATCCAGTAGTGATATATATCAGTCAGTTCCAGCTCCATAAATAATTAACCATAGTTCTCCTTATTCTAAATTAAATTTAGGATCTGCTCTCTCTGATTGCATTGGTGGAGATAAATCTGTGTGTTTGTTTTCCGTCCGGGCTGTAAATTGTATTTACTGGGTCCATGGTGGGAAACACTCGGGCCGTAGTATTTATAATGGGTTAGTCCTTTAACTGGGCGCAGTGTTATTTCAGCAAGGTTATAAGTAACGTTTGGTGGTAAGATACGGAAAGCTTAATGCACTGGTCAAAACATCACTAGCTGAACTAGCGGGTATTTTGGACCATGATAAGCTTTGACTATTGATCCTTTATAATTGCTGTCCATAGTGTGTTGATTTATTTTTTAAGAATTAATCCGTATTTTCTACCTGGCTGTGTAATCTCCCAGAATCCCCTGTCAGACCATGTTGATCACATGACCTGTGATTCACGAATTTCACTGCACATGACTGATCTCACTTTTTTTTTTTTCTTATTTAATAGTGTGATGTTGCTCCTGGCCCTACACCTTTGTCTGTTTACATGTTCGGTATGTTACTGTTTGCACATTCCAAGGTAATCGCTCTTGAGATAAATTAATTCAATGATGCATTGACTATGTGTTAACCTCGTACACATGTCCGGTGGCGCCTGACCTCCAGGCGCGGCACACTTGGATCAACTAACGGCACCCAGGGGAACGCATACAAGTGCAACTAACGCCCGTTCTTGGGTCAGGCATCCTACCCTTCTTTTAAAGGGGAACTGTGGTCAAATTGAGGTAAATTTTTGTGTGTGATATGGAAGCAGCATCACCAAGGTCCCCTGCACTTCCTGCTTCTGGTGTGAAACTGTCAGTCAATCTGTCTGTGTCTCTCCCTCCCTTTGCAGCCCCCTGGTCCTCCATCATGGACCCCATGGTCCCTCCAGTGTGCAGGCCCCCCATGGCCCATTATCTTACAGCCCATGTGCCCTGCACTGCGGGCAGCCCGCACATCGCGGGTGCCTTGGTTACTCAGGAAATGGCCTTTTATTTAAACTAACACTGCTGCCTCCAGCCTTCAACAACATTCTACTCTTGCTGCTCCCTACCATTGGAACTCTTTCCCTCTCTTGCTTCGCAGGTGACATTCCATTAATGCTTTCAAATCTAGACTGTCATCCTATCTTTCTGAGCACCAGCATAATAAATTATTGTTCGCCATCTCAAGCACTTGTCACATCCCCCCCCACTTGTATCTGTATGTTGTCCCTCCCACTTAGATTGTAAGCTCTTCGGGGCAGGGATCTCATTCCTAATGTGTCAAGCATGCTGCACTTATATCAATTTATCCATCATTTATATATATGTATTTTTTAACTTATGTATGAAATTGTATTCATTTTTATTTATCTGTATAATGCTTGCACCTATCCCGTTTTATACTCTGTTTTATAATGTACAGTGCTGCATACCCAAGTGGCGCTTTTAAATAAAATTATACATATAACGGACGTCGTCTATGAATAATGATGTAATTATAATATGCCCATTAGTATGGGGTAGTACCACTTGATATAATATAATACTGTATGATAGATACCCCCCCCTAATTGCGGTGGTACATAAATATAATATAATTGGTACCCTAAATAATTTATAACGTTATTATAAGAAACTCCTTATGATTGGGATGGTACCCTATAAATAATTTAATAACCTACCCCTGTAGTGAATTTCTATGGGAGGAACTGTAAGATTATTGTCTATATATCTTAGTTCCAGGAGGAGAAGGAAAACCAAAGCCACAAAGGGGTAGGTTATATAAATAATGCACCCCGAACTGTGAATTATAGGGATATTAAAGTCACCTTGGAGTTCCATGCTCTGATAAAAGTATTCGGCCTGCGGCCTTGTGCTTTTATATGGTCACGGAACTCCTCGGATGACTTCTAATATCCTTATGAATTTACAGTTGGGGGTGCATATCCACTATATAACGTTATTGTAGAAAACTCCCTATAATTGGGAATGTACACTTTAGTTAAAAAATGTAATAGTGTTATTATAGAAACTCCCTATAATTGGGGTGGTATCCTATAATTATTTAATAGATGATATGATAGATACCCCCTAAGTTCCGATTATAACTGGTGACACAGCTAAACACTGATTATAACTGGTGACAGAGCTAAACACTGAATATAACTGATGACATAGCTATACACTCATTATGAATGATGACATAGTTAAACACTCATTATAACGGATGACACAGCTAAACACTGATTATAACGGATAACACAGTTCTGTCCCAACCAGGTTTGAATCAGAACAGGACTTCATCTGTACTGATGACATAGCTAAACACTGATTATAACTGGTGATATAGCTAAACACTGATTATAACTGGTGACATAGCTAAACACTGATTATAACTGATGACATAGCTAAACACTGATTA